>CM056581.1:90184795-90397295 GCA_029721435.1 Gymnothorax reevesii | reverse complement strand
CTGAGCACTTAATGTACTGGGGCTTGTAGGTCAGGGGAACTTATTATCTCTCACAATTAAAGATTTATGTGCCATTATTACCAACTCCCGTGTTACATGTAAACGTTTGAGTTGTGATTATGGTCCAGTTTTTGTGGTCAGCCAGTGGTGGCCAATAAAAGCTACGTATATCTCAGTCTGACCTCTGGCCTCACTAAATTCATGTCACTGTCGCATCAGTTACATTTCTTGATAAGGACATGAACAACAGCTGATCTGTCCCTGTATGGAATAGACCCTTTGGGTTTAAGGGCCTGAAAAAGCAAGATTTGCGGACTATGTGGGGCAGAAGATAAATCGCATTGAAAAGGGGGGGAATTAACAGTTCTTTCACTTTCCCCACGGTAAAAGGCAGTTTATAGCATGGATTTAGAATATAAAATATAATAATTTTCTTCAGGAACATTCTAGGGTGTGCAGTGTACATTTTGAGTTCAGATGGTGAGATTAAGAATTCTGTTTTCGATACGCCAATATCTATTGATGTTTGGGTGCCCAGAGAAACTTTAGGATATGTAAACATGTCAAGCGTATGTCCAGTCTAGGAAATTTAGAGTTTAGTTTCAAGTGATGCTATTCGTGAAAGTAGCATATCGTAATGGCGGCTGCCATGTTACTGATTACAACACCGGGTTCTTAGGGCAGGCGCAGCATATGCATTTGCGATATTAAATATTAATATTGAATTATAAACCCCATTCTCACTGATAAAAATCCCCTAAATTATATGGGTGCCCAAATGCGTGGCGAGAGCGTAGAGCTTCCCGATTATGAAGACCCTACCGCGATCATACTGCGCTTATGAAGACTCCACTACGTTTCTCCTGCGATTGGCCACGTTTTCGGCCACGCTTTGATCGTAGTAGAAGCAGCGTCTATGTGTGAACGGGGGTTAGTAGGCCAACTTAAATAATTTAATATCAACCAGTACTTTAACTATATTTCTCCGATCACATCACTCTTTCCTTTTAGCTTGTGTTGGTGTGAACTATTTTCGTTTGTAGGGAAACAAAGACAGAGCGAAGTCAACATCATTTGGGTCAACAAAATCGGGCCAGCCCTGACAAAATGAGTACTGTAGGCTCCTAGTGTGATCATCCGGGCCAAAGTCCCTGTGATTTATAGCTCGAATCCATGCCTGTTGTTGTCTCCTGCCGCGGGAACCAGTATACTGACATTCAACAAACCTGCTCTAGTCAGTGTTATTGATGGAAACCGAAATCTTTACAAACACTCGCCCTCCTTTCTGAAATCATCCAGAGGGTGATCACAATTCCCGTATCTTGACCACACTGAAACATGACAATTCTTTTATCATTTCACTCTTTCCTGCCTAAGTGAGACATTCTCACAATGTTGCTTGTGCACAGAGGCAATTGTAGTACACTAAACATTCACAAATTCAAACTATACACTGTTTACTTGCCGCAAAGCACTTGCTGCTGTAGTTAGGATTGATTGGTGATGATTGTTACGTCAGCCTGGTTGGGCTGAATGGCCTTTCCTGGTAATCGCTCATGTTGTCGCATTGATCAATGTTACGTTACGTTACATTCCGTTACATTGCTACGTAATGTTATGTTACATTAGGTTACGTAATTTATGTTGCCTTACTTAACGTTATGTTAGTTTATGTAATTTATCTTGTGTTGCATAATGTTACGTTGCATCGTGTTGTTTCAGTGACGTTATGAGATCATACAGTAGTATAAGGGATGGTTCTGGCCAGTTACCTGCAGTGATAAATGCTGATCCTGTAGGTTACCTGGAGACCTGGTTATGAGGCAGTTAGAGAGCACTTTTAGTGGGTGTCTCTTAAAGGCTGTAAAACTGAAAGCTGCACTTGCATGAAATTGCCATCGTAAACCTCTCACCTGAAATGGTGAAACCTATTTAACCTGAATCGGTAATTTGTACTAATGGAGGAGGGTCTCTGATGCGCAGTAAGTGCAGCTTATGATGGTGTACTAAAGACAGAATCTCTGCTGCTACTTTAATGACAGTTAGCATGAAGCTGCGGTTCTTGCTAGTGGCCAATCACAGGAAAGCCTCACTTTATGATGTCACAGCTGTAAAGGTCTGCCTGACGCTCAACGTAATAAAAAATAACCTACATGGTGGAAGTTTGGGGTGATCTCACCTTTGGCTGACTGGTGACACGTTTGCAGTCCTTGGGACCCTGATTCTTGTGGGGTCAAATGTCATGACAGGAGGTAGACTCTTGAATCCTTACTCATACACACAACTGCCATCTCTTACCAGTGGAATAGATTATTGAGTCGAAGGATTCACCCCTTATTTGCTTCTTATAGCAGTTAAAGACCATATACCCTTCAAATCAGAACAAATTTAATATTTGTTTGAAATTAATTCATTCAACTTGAACTGATCAGCGATCTCTGCTGGCGGCGGTTATTTTGCGCAGTTTTAAAACAAACAAATTATGTGCTGTCAAAGGAGTTCATTATGTGTACATATACTCATAGGCGCCTAAACCTATAGGCAAGTCAGGCAAATGCCCCTCCACTTTGAAAAGTGGGGTGGCAAAACTAGTATTTTGCCCCCCCACTTTTTTCAGCTATTTTATAGTCACAGCGTTGTTATATAACATTTAGTTGAATAAATTTGATTTTACATAAATCATATTTAATTAAAAATAAAATAAATACATTTTATTTGCATTTAAATAATCGCATTTGAATTATTGTCCACCCACTTTTCAACCCAAGTGGGATATTCCAACCCGGACTGCGGCGAGGACAGAGCAGTCGATATACTCTAAAAATGCACCCCTCCACAAATACTCCAGAACAGGGGAAGGAGATAAAGGAAGAGGAGGGTGTATTTTTCTTTGATAATGTGATGCAACCCTTGTCATTTGCCACCAGGTGGCGCCAGATTCCTCTCCTCATCTCATTTCTCCCAGGTCACGTAGCAGGAGTACGCACTTCGATTTAGTCATAATGAGATGGTGTCACGCAGTCAGCCTTCTCCGAACTTACCATTTGAGGGGCAGTCATTCTGAGAATGCGAGCCGTAATACCCAAATATGGCAGCTTTTACTGTAAGAGCATCTGGCTCTCATCCGGAGTTTGTGTTCAGCCTAGCATGATGCCTTGAAAATCATTTTTGATTCAAATTTAGAAAGAAAATCTTTCACTGGAAAAGAAGAAAACTCAAGTTTAATTTCTGCATAGGAGGATCAGCATTTTGCAATTCTGCTGAAAGTTCCAGATTAACCCAGCAAAGTCAAGTCAAACTGGTTTGCATGGTTTTTTTTTTTTTTTTTTTTTTACATTTATCTGGTCATCTAGCTGTTCGTTATTTGACCGTCTATTATTGTCAGCCAGATCGCAAGTTGCCCACCGCCTTCGCCAGCTTGATCAGCTTTGATTGGCTAGATACCCTCTCAACTTTGACCAGCCACAGACCAACTTCAGCCCACTTGAAAGTGTTTTGAAACATCTTAAACCAGCTTTGAATCCCTGCTAGTCTTGACCAGAATTTTCACTGGTGCAGCAAAAAATTTCATAATAACTTATGCGCATAAATCTGAATGCCTGTGGCTGGTTTTGCCCTGAACTTTACGTGGACTGGCTCAGCCTGTAGTACCTGCCTGGTGTCATGGCTTCGCTGTACTGCCGCGGCCGAGTTGACTGAAACCTGAAAAGATTCGGGCAGTTGCGATCAGGACTTCCTGTGCGTCTGCGGCTCATTTCCCTGGAGACTGTGGGGGAGAATGGGGCATTATAATTCCCGCACTCATTATTTATTTATGTACTTGGAAGACACTCCCACTCTGGGTATCTTACTGAGAATCTCCTTGAGAGAACAATGCGGATGACTGAGGCCGTGAACTCTTTCTGACTTCCTCTTCTGACGTTACTTCCTGGTTTGTACATGCGTGCTGTTCTTGCGCCTCAGAAAGTGTATATTGTTTTGTTTTGGTGGTTTGTTTATTTTTAATATATTTTCATTGTCGGGTTTGTAAGACTTTCTGTTTTTGGGTGTGTGTGTGTTTAGTTAAAAATTTTCTTTCCTTTGTCTGCTTTGAAATATTCATTTAAAGCAGTAAAATGATTCACCAGGAAGTGTAGTCCTTTGTGAGCGCTGCCTCCCTCCTGAAGAATATCGAAGGAATGCAGTTTCCTTTTTGTGATGAATCTGCTAACTTCCCATTGACCCTAATCCAACATATAGTCAATGCACAAATGTGCACATTTCAGATTTTAACCTCTAACAGTTAACTCTGTGTGAAAGGAACAGGAGTTGTGCATCATTTCATCACATTAAGAATGTTTTTTATATAGTTACACTTTTTTTCAACAAGTCATTTATCGCTATTATTATGGTGCACTTCTAAATACATTTCAATTTTGGATTTGGTTAAAAAATGACACAAATTTTGAGATTGGCTATTTACAGAGCAGATCTAAATCAGTTTTGTTTTCATTGATGATAATTTTTCAGCCATTTCATGATTGAATTAAATCTGACTTTATAACAGAAGATGAGTCCAATGGTGTGTTGTAACTGGACGGATGTAATTCGGTCCTTTGTGGGGAAAGGTGCTCGTGTCACACACTGTTTGTCCAAGTTACACCACAACTTGCTGATGATATTTGTCCAAAGCAACTTACAATTGATCAGATTAAGCAGGAGTCCCCTGGATCAGGTCTAGAGCTCGAATTGAGCCTGAAATGTTGAATGTGACCTGAGCTTGTCACACAAGAGCTGTCTGAGCCCAAATGGGCCAGACACAAAATTTATTCATATTCTGAATTCAGACACAACCTGCTGACTCACCCAACCCAACATGGAGCATATTTTTGACACCCAAGTATAGCCAAGCAATTCTGTAAGAACAAAATGGCATAGGCGACAAGAGAAAATGTTAAAGCAACAATAATGCCTATTTCATCATAACCAAATCAGTAACAAAAATAACATTATTGTTCATCAAATCCTCTACGATAGGCCTAAACCAAAACTGTTTCATCTTTACTAACTTGGATTTCAGGCAAGTTCATTTACCTTCAGCCTCTTGTGGCTGGTTTTATAAGACCCGAAATGTAATAATTACATTCATTATTATTGATCTCAGCACAGCCGATTCAAACAAATTCCGATGGATTATTTTCCTGTCTCCTCCTTTCCCATTTGTGCACTTGTCTTTCACACAAGGGATCAAGACTCATCCTGTAAAGTTCGCAACTTATGCTCATTTTGAGCATAATGCAAAAATTAGACCTGCGCATGTCCATTTACAGTAGATCGTTTCTCTGTGAGTCAGTCACAACTGTGCGTGTGGAAAGCCTTTGAAACATCATGCGAAATGCTCAACTATGGTTATGATCCAGAAGATCATGGATTACAGGAGCACTCCATAGATTCGTGAGCACAAGCTCATTTGATACAGAACCCTGAACTGTGTGAAACCTTGCCTACCCTCAGACCTTCAGCCCCAGCCCGACCGTATCGGAACTTTGACTCCTCCTGGAACGTCGATGCTCTGAGCCGCACTTGATCTTAGGCTGAGACACTGTTTTCCTCATTTTAGACTTTTTGTCTGTTTAAACCTCATTTTGCTCCCATGCATTTATGTAATACAGTGTGATTGAGGGCAGGGTTGGGTTCAATTACTTTTTTCAATTACAACTGATTGTAATTTTAATTACAATTACTTTCTGGACAGAATGTTCAATAACAATTGCAATTACTCTCCAATAAAAAATTCTATTCATATTACAAAAGTAATTGATTACAAGTACTGTAATTGTAATTGAAAAAAGTCATTGAACCCGACCCTGATTGATGGTTCTGCTCTGTTGGCCTTTTACCCTCCCATGTGACCTGCTGTCCCAGTTTCCTGTCGTCTCGTATCCATCTGCCTTCGCCTTCTGCTTTGCCCTCTGTACTCATTTCTCCGCAGCCGACTTCGGGCAGCTGGGTTCCTCCTTTTTCTCTGGAGCCGGGTTGTGCCCAAGGTTTCCTCCAATTCGGGAGTTTTTCCTCGTCACTGTGACCTTTGGCTCGCTCCTTGGGGTTAGAGGCCCGGTTCAGCGGAAAGTGCTTTGGATGAATCTCAACGTATAAAACCATAAACAAATGAAATAGAAGTGAATAATGTCTGACTGTATCTCATCTCTCCTGGTGATGTAATGCATATCCATTCAGCTTGAGTTGGTCATACAGAGTGGTTGACTGATATTGCACGTGGCTTCTCATGTAGAGCCCCAATCTCAAAGTCTTGCGTAAAATCAGTGATGCAACGTACGAACTCGGATAGAACGGCAGAAGGGGAGCAGCCAGGCCTCAGTCCACGGCAGAGGACGGTTTATTGAGGAAGGGCATTGCCTGTGTAAACACACCAGCACAAACACAGTCATTTTACTGTGGGAGTGACATCATATCAGACTGGGTTGTAAAGAAATTTTTATCCAAGTGTTTTAATACCATATTTGGCATTGAAATCTAGATTGTGTAATTTATGTTTAACAGGCGTGACAAAAATATTGCCAATGAAATGAAGGTGATTCGAATTGTGGTTTACCAATCGCGCATAAATTCACTTACCGCAAATTGGCAAGTAAACCATAACTCGTTGCAAATTGGCATATAATCTAATATCAGCTTGAGAGGGAGAGGAAAAAGCGTTAATTCGTTCTTCGCCCGTTGCTGAATCACTGGTGAGACCAGGGTGCAGTAGAGCTACAGTGAGATGCAGTGGAGCTACAAATTATGACCTGTCCGAGTTTGAGCATGTTCTAGAATATACCATGGATGTGGAGTTTTCCTCACTGCAAACAAAATCCTTTCATTCATGGTAAAATATCTGCTTTGTCGATTTGCACCCATTCCTGCCTCCAGCCCAGCCCGGTTTAAGAGTCATGCTCTCCCATACATTGACTGACGCCCTGCCATTACTGGCTGCAGGTCTCATCAGGAGCCGCTTGCTGTCTGTTATTGTTGGTTTCTAGCTATGAAAAGAGCCTGTTGCTGCTGGGGCAGAAGTTGAGCCCATAGATCCAATATCACCTGTTAGTGCGTGTGACCCTTTCACCCGTGTAACCCATGAAGTCTGTGCTGCTGAATACTCCTGTAATGTCCATGTTCTGCTGCTCGTTTCTAAAGTCTGCTAGAATTAGGTTTTCCTACTATATTTGACCGGTAGTATTGACGGGTGGGAAGAAGGGAGGGATCGAGAGGGTGGAAGAGGCCATTGAGAAAGGTCAGTCGGTGGAAACAAATCACCGAAGTCGCGGTTCGTAATGAGCAAGGGGACAGTTCTCTACAAGCTACGCAACTGAGACACATGCTTCCTTACTTATCTCCTTGAGCATAGGGTGCACTGGACCATCTTTTACCAAAAGAAAGGCTATGATGCCGTCCCACAATTCTTTCTGGCAGCAGTATTTAAAGCGATGACCATCCATCCGGCCATTCCGGAAAACAAACATGACCCATGATGAGTTTGCCCAGTGTAAATGCAGTTGGTTTCTCTTAGCACTGCAATTGTTTCTTTGTAAAGTCCAAATGAATTTTTCTTTCCATCTTTCCTTAAGCTCTTGAGGAAAACGAGTCAGGAACGAAAAAGGATGTAATTTTTTGGCCATTTAACTGCAGCCAATGCGCATCATCATTGTTCAGGTGCATCTGAGAAGGCCCATCATTGTGTGGATTGTGTTGGCTAGATAAGCTCAAACTTTTCTGGCCATAACTGCTGGTCCACAGACCCACACGGGTTAGTACGCTTCTCAAATTTCAATTCTGATCATTATCAGTTATTTAGCAAATTGTCTGGCAGGTATTGCAAGGACCTAGAAAGAACAGAAACTTTTTTTTTACTCACTACTGATTTTTTTCTGAGGTATAATGGTCAAAGGCCTCCGATTCTAACTTGGTTAAATACTCCTGCCAACATACCGGCAATTCAAACTGCACAAATCACCACCCCTTAGTCAAGGCCTGGCTTCACTCCTGGTTGTCACTAGAGCGAAGCATGCATTTAACAAAACAATTTCCTGGGGTTATCTTTTGGTTTTAAACCTGGTTTTGGGGAAGCAGGCCCACAACACAATTTCTGAGCGCCAAGCTAGCCCTGGTCATGTGCATAATTAGCATTGCATTTGCGACCAAATTTCTAAGCTATGCAGTTATCTCAACCAGGTGTGGAAAAGCTTTTTGTCGATTTCCGCAAAGCTCCTCCTCTGTCATTAAGGCAGTTACGCCAAGCCCCCTGCGGAGAGCAGACCCCCTACAGTTTAATCACTGGCTCGCTTATTAGTAATTCTTAATTTACTAATTAAAACTGTAGTGTTGCCCTGCATATGATTGGTTGTTGCTGCCACATGGCATTGCATTCTGGGCAGTCTGATGGTGTGGAAAAGTGATACCGCAAAGAAAGGTGACAGTCTTTTCACCTCCTCATAGTAATTGATTACTAAATGAACAGTCAAAAGTGCAGACAGAGCAGGGTATGTCAGTGACCAAATACTTAAAGACCAGACTGTGTTCTGTCAGTGGAATGATTACACTGGTCACAGTAATGTAATGGAAGAAAAAGGCTTGTAACAGGAGAGGTAGTGGGGGAGACTAATCCTTTGAAAAGATGTGGGGCAGTGTTTGGAGCGGCGCGACGGAGCGTGTGAATGAGGTTGTGCGGGAGCAAGGTTAGCGGGGTGAGGTCTCTGGCGGGTTCACGTGAGGTGACCAAACTGGAACAGTGCAGAGAGGAGAGCTGGAGCTGCCTTGTGTTCACGAGTGAGGGTTTTACTGCAGCTGTAAACAAAAGCCACAGCCGCCATTTAGTGACTTACATTGTAATGCATTCATGTAGCGTGATAAGAGCATTTTACATCGTAAATAAATATAATAAAAACTTTTCCGAACATGTAGTAAAAAAAATTATTGCATAACTTAGTTTGACGCTAATATCATGATGTAATTAGAAGGATGTAATGAAAAAGACTTGTTGCTTTATGTGCAAAAAAAGTTGCAGTGTTCTCCCCTGAACATGTTTATTACATTGCTTGTAGGTTATCGTGTTATGAGTTTTTACAGCATTTTTAAATTATATGGATGTCTCTTAACTTATGTATATGAATTGCAGTTTCCTTCATGCTGTCATTGGCCGTGCTCGACTGGTGCTTTCACAGAGTAACTGTTTTCCGTAAATGTTTCAGAATGATTTGACTGGCACTGGAAAAGCAGTAGAGTGATTACTTTCCTCACCAGCGAGAAACCTGTGTGAGGTAGCAGAAAACATGGCGGAAGACTGTGAATGGCAAATTGCTACCCAAGTTGTTAGGTAAATTCAGTGCCACAGATTCGATTTTTGGATGGTATCGTTGGTTGTACGGGGAAGAAAATTCTCTTAATTACAGTGGGGTGCAGAACAAAGTTAAAGGAATAGACAACACAATTTCAAAATACAGTTTGGAAGATGGATCATGTCATAAACTAACGATTCATGCAAATGTTTGAACATATAGAGCTCATACAACTAAGCTATCCATCTCCGAAAGTCGGTTCTGAAGCAGAATTGACGATTTCATAGATGCCGACATTGAAAGTATTTCAACCAATCAGAGGAATACTCGCAGAGATGCTCTGACGTCACATGGGCGCAGCACCTTGAAGCTATACATGGCGAGTAAGACTGCACAAGCATTGGGATAGTTGTTAAATTACTCACTGTTGTCACCATTTTTCTGTGCCAAAGGATATGAGGGGCCGTATCGGCCATAATTCAAACTTCCCTCTCATTCACACTACTGAAAATGAAACCTCACACACTCATTACTGAAACCTCTCACATAAACCACTGAAAACCTTTCACACATACTACTGAAAACCTCTCACACACACAACTGAAATAGGAACCTCTCATGCTCATTACTGAAAACCTCTCACATAGACCACTGAAAACCTCTCACACACATGACTGAAATTAAACCACTCACACTCATTACTGAAAACCTCTCATATACACTACTGAAAACCTTTCACACATACTATTGAAAACCTCTCACTCACACGACTGAAAAAAGAAACTCTCACATTCATTACTGAAAACCTCTCACATACACAACTGAAAATCTTTCACACATACTACTTCAAACCTCTCACGCACACTACTGAAATCCTCTCACATACACCACTGAAAACCTCTCTCATACACAACTGAAAACCTCTCAAACATACTACTGAAAACCTCTCACACATACTACTGAAAACCTCTCACATACACAACTGAAAACCTCTCACACACACTACTGAAAACCTCTCACACATACTACTGAAAACCTCTCACATACACAACTGAAAACCTCTCACACACACTACTGAAATCAGCTCTCTCACACACTACTTAAACCTGCAAACCTGCAATCACCAGAGGAGTGTTTGAAGTATCCAAATAGTAGACAATTTAAGTATAAAATTCATAAAATGTCTACTTAAAGAAGGAAATAATTTGTTTTTAAGCAATGGCACTCGTAATAGAATATGTTGACATACAGTCGCAAAAAAAGGTTGGAGGAAACCTCTGCTCTTTTGGTATTGGTATGCAATATTTTTCCCTCATAAACCTAGCACTGATCCAATAGTTCCAACAGTGCTGTGGGACATCCTGGTAGGTTTTGGAAAACTTGCGATGGGCAGCAGTTTATTTATCTATTTTTATTTTTGAGAGCAATGACTTGCTCTGTGGTAGCACTTTATTTATTTCTGCAGATAAAGTGGAAGGGTTTATACACTTTTTCTTGAAACAGTAAATGAAATATGTTCAAACTTATTACACAAAGTCTAATCTTCCAAGCCCGTCTAAATTATAAGGAATAATAATTATGATGGAAATCATGAATCCATTCATAAAACTAGGCTTATGCTGTCGGAGGCGACGGCTGGGGGTATATCCCCGAACGCCCCCAATCCTCCAATTCCCCAATCCTTGAAGAGACCTTGAAAAGACTTTCATTTGAACTTAATTTCAGGTCAATCGGTCAAATGGTTCTAAAGATATGGCCAAAATGGTCATTTTCCATCACAAAGCGCCACCTGGTGGCAAAATATTGAACCATAAAGGTATGATGTCATCATGTGACACGTTGTGAGGTCATGACCTTGCAGTTGCACATAGTTTCATGTCAATTGGAGAAATAGTTCCAAAGATATAGCAAAAATGGTGAATTTTATGTGACAAAGCTCCGCCTTGTGTCGATATTTTGAACCAAACAGGTATAATGTCATCGTGGGACACATCCTCAGGTCATGACCTTTCTTTTGAACTTGATTTGAGGTCAATCGGACAAATATTTCCAGAGATATGATAAAAACAGTGATTTTTTTTTCCGTTTTTGGCCCCTGGTGGCCAATCTAGAAATTGTAAATTGTCCAAAATCGAATCAGTTCTTCCTCTTTATGATACTTACTTCTATGCAAAACTTGGAATTTCTAATTAAAATAAATCACTATCCCCTTTTCTTTGCATCATATTCTTTTACAATGGCACAGCACCCGTTTTCTCCATGTCCTCTTTCTTGTGAGGTTGTAGAAGCACCACTGTCTTCATCTCAAAAATCCGTTAGACCGGCAGACTTGCTAATACTAAGCATCTGTCACTGCGCAGGTGCTCGTATAACATTTTTTACTTCTTGGCGACTACCAGTCGAATATGGCCTCTGAGAACCTCTAAAGCCCTGCATTCCAGAGTCCTCATCATGTGATACGAGTCTGAAGAGTCGTTATCACCTTCCAGAGCTGGTCACACATTTCAGGCTCCAGTGCATCTATGGAATACTTCCTGCTCTGTTGTTTCATAGACCATTTTTTCATAGATGGATGGTTCACTGCCACCAATTTAAGACATAAAATGAATTGATCATTCTCAACCTGCAGTTTACTCCTATCTCTGACAGATGATTTAATCTCGATCATGCTTTCTGCGCATTGAGACAAAACTGTTCAGTTAGGTGAAAAACTCTTCGTGACTGTTGTGTTCTTGTTCTGTCTGCCTTGTGTCCCTTTAGTTTTGCCTTAGTCTCGTCTTGTGTCTGTTTCTAGATCCTGTCCCGCACTGCCAAATGGAATCCTCCTCATGTCTGCGTTCCAGTCCACGTTTTGTTTTCTCGAGGGCATTCACTGCTTCTTTGCTATTGGCTGGCTGCGGTATTTCAATTTTCCTTCAGCAGAGCACATCCATTTTCTTAATGGGCTTGTTATGTCATTAAGCCTTTGTCCAATGTCTCAGGTTCATGCTTTGTTCCCTCCCTGATCTGCTCAGGTGTTCCTCGTTCTCTCATCAGCCCTGTGCCTTCATATTCTGCAGAGGCTTTCCAGCTGGCAGTGGGTCCGTTGTGTCACAGCCTGTTCTTAATCTCATTGAGTTTATACTACCCTATCTGTTTCAGCTCTCTGTTTGTAGTTTTTTTGTTGGCCTTGTGCCACCCTTAATCCTGCAGTGTTTCAGTTTGGACTTTTCAGCTTTTTAAGAGGAGTTTTTTTTGTCGTCCCCTCCTTTCCCCCTGAATTATTTCTGTTCATTCGTGAAGTTTCTGTTGGCCCACGTCACGTTCCTTATTTGTTTGGAATCTTTTGTTCAATAAAAAGTCATTCTTTGGATTCCTTCTGTGAACATAGCATTGACACATTTTAAGATTTGCCATAGGGGTGAGAGAATTTATTTAAAATTCACCTGTCGGGGGGAAAAAAAAAAAGTTGTTTCTTAAAATTAGCTCGTGCTTTCAACTTGAGAGGAAAAAATCAGATTTGTGGCTTCCCCGAGCTCACACTCAGGACTCATATCTTTGTTGTTGAATTTTCCTGAAGTGCAGCCCGTAATGTGTCGTGTGCAGGGAGCTCGCTGCGAGGAAACACCAGGGTGCGCCGTCCAGGCCTTCCACAGTTTTACTCTGTGAGCGGACACAAAGTGCTAAAATTCATTCATAAACATTATTTAGCAGTTTGGTGGTTATGTAACTTGTTCAATGATAATTGGCAAGATGAGTAACCTGTAGTTGCTGAGGTGCAGGTGGCGAGCAATTTCTGCCATTCTCAAACAGGGGGGAATAATTATTTCACGCAATTAAGTATTTAATGTAGGCAAGTATGCGTGTGTTTGCCTATGGGCACGTGTAGGAGTGGGCATGTGTGTTGTGGCCAGTAATGGCATGGTAATCAGCCATGTGTGCTAATGTGATGTTAAGTGTATATTTCGGAGTGTGTGAGTGCGTGACTGTGAGAGATGGAGAAAGCATGAAGGAGAGCAATGGAGTTAGCGTGTGTCTGTGCACGAGAGAGAGAGAGAGAGAGAGAGAGAGAGAGACGTGCTGTTGTACACGGAGTCATCACACTGTCATTAAACAAGCTGCATCCTGACTCAGCCAGTGCCACACCAGATCAAACCAGATGGAACCACGCCTACAGTAAAATATTCAGCAACCCCCACCAAATTCATTCTCTACTCTGCTGTCTGCTACCAGCCGTCAATTTGAAAAAGGAAGGGTGTGTCTCTGTTTTCATGTGACACTGACGACTAATTTTATAGTTGCTCACTTTCTTGTGAATTGGAACGCACACACTTTTATATCGCTACAGTCAGGAGAAAACGGAAGTACACCCTCTCTCAGTTCTATGATTTTACATATCAGGACATCATAAAAAAAATCAGCTGGTCCTAAACAGGTCTGAAAATTATGTAAATCTAGCCTCAGGCGTAAAAACAACGCTGATTCCACCGTGCCACTATTTAATTCACAAAAATTCAGCCAATATGCAGAAGCCATGCATGAAAAATTAAGTACACAGTTACTGCTTCCGTAGGAATTCACAGCCAGGTGTAGCTGTTCAAATGCACTTGATAAATTTATCATCAAGTGTTTGCGGGTCTGGAGCATTTAGGTGTGTGTTAACACAGTGCCATGAGAGAAAGGCATCAGCCATCGTCTTAGATAAGCAATTACTGCTACCCATCAATCTGCAAAGTGTTAAAAGGCCATTTTAAACTATTTTAAGTCCATTATTCTATTGGGAGAAAGATTATTCACAAGTGAAAAACATACACAGCAGTTGCTAATGTTCCAAGGAATGGACATCCCAGCAAATTCACTCCAAGGTCAGGCCGTGCAATGCTCAAAGAAATTGCACAAAACCCAAAAACTTTTGTACATCAAGGACTCTGCAGGCCTCAGCATGTTAATGTTCAAGTTCAAGTTCATGACAGTTCAAACTGAAAAGGACTAAACAAGTATGGCTTGTTTGAAAGGGTTTCCAGGGGAAAGCCACTTCTCTCTAAAAAAAGAACATGGCAGCACAGGTTTGGTTTGCAAAGTTGAATCTGAATAAACCACAAGCCTTCTGGAACAATGTCCTTTGGACACGAAGACCAAAGTGGAGTTGTTTGGCCATAATGCTCAGAGCCACATTTGGTGCAATCCAAACACGTTGTATCAACGCAAACACCTTGCACCAACTGTCAAGCATGGAGGGGGAAGGGTGATAATTTGGGCTTGTTTTGCGGCCACAGGACCCGGGCTCCTTGCAGTCATTGAGTCAACCATGAGGTCCTCGCTGTACCAAAGTATTCTCGAGTCAAAAGGCTAGAAAAGAAAAAAATCAAGCCGTTTTACTGGCCGAGTTGAAGAGCAGACATCAAGCCGATTGAAATGCTGTGACGGGACCTTAAGAGAGCTGAGCATACCCGAATGCCCTCAAACATCAATGAACTGAAGCACTGTTGTGAAGAAGAGTAGGCCGAAATTCCTCCACCGCGATTTGAGAGACTGATAAAATCATATTGAAAACTATCAGCTCACGTTATCGCTGCCTAAGGTGGCACGGTGGAATATGTTATGTGTTGTTTTTCACCTGAGGTTAGATTTACCTCATTTTAGGGCCTGATAAGGACCAACTGTTTTTTTTCAATGACCTGATACGTAAAACTATAGGACTGAAAGAGGGTGTACTTTGTTTCTCATAAGTGTATACTTGAGGGTATTGTACTGACTTACATTTATTCTGTAAAGCCTTTTCTAAACCTTTACCATATCCAAATTATTCCTATAACCCAGCTTTAACCAAGAAGCTGAAATCGCTGGGTGAGGACCACCCAGAACATCCTCACAACCGCAAAGGTCCTTACAACATCAGTGGTTTCTCCACAGTTGGTTAGCACAAGAATAGCTACACAAGAACGTGCACACACACACACGCACACACACACTTATGAAGGAAATTCCACTGAATGACGATGGTCCATTACACAGAATTTTATTCACACTGCCTGAGTCATGGTTGTTAGAAGGCTAAAATTAGCTCAGCTAACATGCTCTTTCCGGGCTAGTAAATGGAAAGTTTGCTATGTCAGTCACTCCATCTTATCACTGCGTTGTTACTCACTTTAGTCCAGACATTTTGATCACTGTGGCAGGCATTTTATCTCATTTGTGTTGGAGTGTGTCAGTCCATGAATAGATGCATAATTAGGACAGTGGCCTCATATTAATCATTTAAAATCTTTGTTTGAAGCCATTTTAAATTCAACCATTGTGATACCATCATGCATTAACAGTTATGCTGTATATAAAACAAGAGCAATCCAAGATTTCTGATCTCCGCCAAAGGATGACATTGATATAAATGCAAGATCTGTCTCTTGGGAAGATTTTAGGACCACGCATGCGACAAGTTTAATTGGGATTTGTGTGTGTAAAGCAACCCATTCTCGTCTAGCAATGACGTCCAAGTGAAAACGACTGTGTCAGATCATTCATCACAAGAGCTTTTCTGTGAGGTATTACTCGATATAGCTCCTATGATTTACCCGTGCCGATTTACGGATGGCCGCTCCGAGGGTCCATCCGCCCTCATGGTTGCAGCCGGCTGCACAGAACCACACTCTGTAAACTCATCAAGTACTCATGAGAATCCAGATCCGGGTCCGGATCCCTGGACCAAGATGTATCTCTGGTGAAAATTTCATGAAGATCCGTCCAGTAGTTTCCGAGAAATCCTGTCCACAGACAGACAAATAAATAAATAAATAAATAAACAGACTCGATCGCATGATCTCCTGTGGCGGAGATACTCATGCGCCGTTGTGTATTGTGTAGTATATGTAGTGTTACGGCTGTGGCTTTTTTGTGTTTTTCTCCCACTTCTTGCCTTCTACCTTCTGTGCCTTGGTGTCTGCATGTGATTGGTCCTCTGCCTAGAACCTGCCCTTCACATGTGCCTTGGTGTCTGTGCCTGATTGGCTGCAGGAACTAATTGCCCTGTCAGGCTGAAGCAGCCAGGGCATTAAAGGCCTGATGAAGCCCATGGCAACATTTTTGTGTGGTTTTTTTTAGTTCCTTGGAATGTGCAGGCTGTTTGGTGTACAGGATTCGGTAGTTGGACTCCCTTGGCTGGGAGGGTGCATTTATGTGGTTTGTTTTGTGTTTAGTATTTGCTCTTGTTACCTCCGCCAACAAAGTTGGGGCGGAGGTTATGTTTTCGCCCCTGTTTGTTTGTGTGTCTGTCTGGTTGTGCACTACATAACTCAAAAAGTAATGCACGGATTTGGCTGAAATTTTGTGGGTGCATTGCTACTACATCCAGGATGGACCCTATTGATTTTCACTGCGATCCGTGAAACAATATGGCCCCCACAGCGGCCATCTTGAAATCGTATGATGCACAATAACTCAACTTTGCTCCTACTCATGAAGATTTGTATTGTGCTGCCTTGGCGGAGGTTTGCGTTCCACGAGTGCCTCTAGTTTGTAATGGGATTGGTTTTTGTTCTGTGCAGTTGTTTTCAGTTCACCCTTGTTCTTTTCCTTGACTATGTTCTGTGTGAACATGAAATAAGTTCTTAATGATACTTTCATTCACCTGATTATTCTCTGCCCCCCCCCGGTAACAATACAGTGTTACTCCCATTTACCCATAGACCCATTCGGGATATATCAGTAGTATTATTGGGATTGGATTGCTCAGAATGAGTAATGTTTCAGCCAGGGTCAAGCACCTAACGATCCTTGTCATGAAAAAAGATATCTTAGAGAATATGACGGTCAGCAGCCAATCAGCAATCAGAAGCTACTCACAAGCTAGCTGTATTTAATAGGCTGAGCGAAGGCAGACCACGAATCCTGGAGGACGAGGAATAGCGAGAATAATTTCATGCCATGAACTGAAAATTGTTTCAAAAATTCATAGAGTGCGTGTTTCTAATGCTTAAAAATTCATAATTGCCTCCATGTTGCTCAGACCCCATCAGTTACAACTTATGGTCATGTTTAGTTTTGTAATGTGTAAAATGTGTAAGAGGGTGCAAATTCTCTGCAGGGTTTTACTGGGGCTTCATTGCAGTTTAATTCACACGGCTGATGTCCCACTCAACTTCTACTCTCATCTTCACACATGCTGATTAATGACAAATAAAGCCCTTAACAAACCACAAGCATGTAGATGATTTGGCGAACTGTCCAGGGCGCAACACCACCATTGCCCACTGTATGAGGAGTGGCTGCCGTTGCATGACTGGGAACAGAAATAAACGAGGTGGACGAAACGCACAAACGGCTACACTGGGGAATGTCTTTGTGTCCCAGTCATAAAGTGTATTACTTTATGTAATGTCTCGGTGTCTGATGGTGGCATCACTTTTTGCTGTGATGCAATAGTTATTGATGAGTTTTGGTATGTCTAGCAAACCTGATGCTCAGTGACTGAATTTGTACTTGAATTGTAACACACTGTAAACTGTATCTGGTGATAAGAGTTGTCATTTTTAAATACTCTTAGTGTACGTGAACATTGCCAACCAAACCTTAAACTCCCATACAAAGCAGAGCATTGGAACGGGATGTGGGCTGGGCACCTTCTCATTTGTGATGGTAGAAAATAGCCGTGCACACCACTCCAAGCCCAAAATAATACGTCTGGGTGCCGGATGCATGGCTGCGGAAATTGCACAAATAAAAATGCACTCCGGCACTTGATCAAAAAAAAAAAACAAATTGATGGTTTATATCAGAGATACTCACTGCTATCCAGACTGAGCCGGTTTGGATGTGGGCTTTCATTCTCCCCAACCCGTCACACACCTAATTCTACTAACCAACCCTTGATTTGTACAAACAAAGCCTGCACCCACTCCGGCTCTGTCTGGAAAAGAGTGATTATCCCTGGCACATATGATGATGCTGATGATTGAGTATATAGCTGAAACACGTCTGTCTCATTGCCACATTAAATATAAAGATTTTTTTGAGTGAGAGCCGTCGCACCTTTTCTTCGCCTTCTCATTTATGACGAGCTTAGTAGCTTTCCTCATTTCATGGGGGCAAGAGCCCAGAGTTTGGGCCAGACGAGTAAACTGGCTCTCTCTGTATCCATGCCAACGTCAGCCTGCACGTAGGCCCTCTGTGAGCGTTTGGCTTTGCCTGTATCCAGAGCTTAACTGTCCCCGTCTGACTCGGCAACAGACCTGTCTGCGGCTCCACCGAATGCCTGGCACCTCTGCTGTGCGTCGATCCCGCTATAAAACATCGCCCCACAATGCACTTGGCACTGGAGATACATGGCAGGGGCTTAAATGGTGCACCGTGCTGTGAAAATATTTGAGATTGACGGACATTGTAACGTAACCAGATTAATCCTGGCTGCATACCGCAGAAGAAGAGCCAAAGCAGATAAAGTGAATTGTAAAGTATCCAATCTTTGCTGAATTAATTCTCTCGAATTCTCCCTCGATCCACGACATCGGCTGTGACTGAGGGCACCCATATAAAGGGTTCTCCATCATACCGGGCGGCATTCTGGAAGGTTCTGTGGGAACGTCTAAAGCCTGACGCAAGTACGAGATGCACACGGTGAGTGAGGGACCTTCTGTACTGGTGCTGCTGTCAGGCCTTTACATCAAGCCTCTCTCTCTTACTGAAGGGGACCTTGTTAGACCTTTGAGAGCTGCTGGCAAAATCCTACTGGTCCAATTAGAGGGTGACTGACATGGGACCGGACCACAACCTCTGATTCTGCAGAAACTGCTGCCAGGTCCAGAGTAAAAGCCAAAATATTAAGTCCATCTCATTGAGTTTTTGTTTTTGTAAGCCTCTGTATAACCAGGGAAGTTCCACTGAGAACATCTTTCTCCTTTCGAGGACACCCTGGGAAAAGGCCAGGTAGAACAGTCACAAGTAGAGTCGGACGGAGAGAAACAGGGAGTAAAAGTTTGTGTTGAGGCTTTGCTCTCGGGACGACCAATAAGGTTCTTCCAAGCTTCATTTGTCCAGATGAAAGACAGAATCTCAAGCCCCACCGGCGATTCCAACGTGGTACTTAGCAGCTGCCAGTCAACCAACCAATCACAAGGCTGCCCTGCTACCCACGGTACCCTGTCTTATACACTATTTTGAGGGAAAGTCTGACTTCCACCACTTTAATCGCTCCATATGGTGTAAAATCTGCTTCAGAGAGCTGATAATTTGACTTCTAAAGCACAGTGTGACCAAAAGCATTATGTTACATTTCCTACTTGAGAGAGGAAAAATAGGATTTTAGGTCTCATTTTTTTGATTAAAACAATTGATAAGATGGACTTTCTGCAGTGTTGCCATCAGTTACAACGGGTTTATTTTGGTGTCCTCCTGCACTACCGGCACTGGACACCTGTATCCTCTGAATTACTAGATTACCAGATTACCTGAGCTGTGTGTCTCCGCAGGTGTGAGACAGGTGAACAGCCAGTACTGTGTACTTTGCAGATGCACATAATGGACAACAAATTATATCCCTTACCTGCAGCGTCTCTCCCTCCTCCTCTGTCCGTCCCTCCCTCTCTCCATCCCTGATGTAATTTATTTGAGAGTCCATTGAACAAACGGGAACCAGTGGCGCTCTTCCATGTAAGCATGTGATCTCTCCCAAAATCACGGGGAACATCTGTTACCAAGCCCTGTTCATTGACTGGTGCAAGTCAAGTTCTTCGCTACTTCCATTACTTTTTCTGTCACAAACGTGCCGTGGGTTCTCTTATAGATGCAGCGCAAGAAAAATCCAAAAACTCCTTGGGCCCTGGACTCTAGAGGGCGTACCGCACTGTCAGTATGTGACACATTAGTCTTTCACGCAACCAGTTTTGTTTTCACCCCTCTGTTAACATTTGCATTCCCTTGATCTGGATCAACATGTCCTGACTGAATTGCTGCTGGATAAACGACTTCAGGCTTTTGGGTAACAGAATTTTTCGTTACCGAGGTTAGCCATTAATTATAAGCACCTGTTTCTCCACTCATCCTGACATCGCTCCTTTTTCGCCGACACGCCTTCGCCTGCAGGTGTCATGTTGCCGGGTTACCTGCAGCCAAGTATGAGTTGTGGGGGAGGTTAAATTCTGCTTTTGTTTGTGTCACATGGTTCACTCCATTACAGCACCTACATTGTCGTGCTCATGTAGCCCAAATATGGTACTGAATGTCCCTCGGACTTGAGAAAGCAAATACAAAACAATGGCACACATGTGACAGGTTTACAACACACAAAAAAATGAACATTTTTTGCAAAAAAAAACATTTCTTGTGGAAGCATTATGTAATTTTTGGTCATATATTAGAGTTCAGTTCTGTGATTCACTCTCAGGTTCTTTTTTGTAAACAGTCTTTTGTTGACTTCTTGCTCAAGTTATGGGGGTGAATGAGGGAAGAAATTCCAGACAGTGGAATTTCATTGGAAGATCATTTGCATTTTTGGTTTTAACCAGGGACTGTTTCCTCATTCCTGCCAGCTGAACTGGGGGTATGAGGGATATCTGTTTGTGCAATCAATTGCAGCTCAAACCTGGGCTTAGCTGCAGTGCTGCCTTGTCTTCGAAGATGAGGAACGTTCCCATGCCTTACTGCGAACACCGTGCACTGTGTACAGGGAAATAAAACGGTCTAGCTGACACCTGATAATTCACACCTCAGGACCTGTCATAATAGCCTGTTAGCCCTCTGTGAAGGGAATAGATGAGAAAGATATGAATGTGGAACTGAGTGACATGTTCCCCATTACAGACGTGTTGATGATATTGCATGCTTCAGGACACGTGCATGCACAGTCATTCACACACCTTCTCACAAGTACAGTCACCTGCTAACTCCTGCACTCACCTGCACACACTCGCAGAAATGCAGTCACACCTGCACAGCGACACACTCAAACACACACACACACACACTCACCCAGAGACACTCACACTTTCAGTCACAGTCACACACACAAATAAATATGTTCACATACCTTTGTGAGGCTTTTAAAAACTTCACCAAAGGCTTTTTACAGCATTCTCATCAGAGAAGAACGCACAGAGGGACAGGCTGGGGAATGAGAGAAAGGGCAAACGTCTGCAGGCTCTGCCATTGAGAACCTCCCCCCACCCCCCGCCTTGGTGTGGGCTTTATGGGATACCCTTTTAGTATAGCCTCTGGGAGCATGATCTAGGTTTAACACCTTAAATTCTAACATTTCATTTAAGTTTTCAATATAGTGGGTTTAAAGTTAGAAAAAGAATTTGCTTCATATTGTGGGACAATAGGCCTCATGCGACAAGCCATATGACAACAAATTTTCGCTTATTTTTGTTCGTATCCCCAATTTTTTCTTATTTTGTTCTTACGCATTGATCTCTGGGATGTTTCCTTATTTTTGCTGTTCTCTTAGGTATGAGAAAATTTAAGAGTGGTCGAGAGCACTCTTACCGAGATGAGAGAAAACTGTTATCTGTCCATAAATGGCTTGTCCAATGCACAAAAACACAAATTTTAAAACCTTAATATTAAAAATGTATCATATATTCAAATTTTGATCGTTGTATGTTTTTGAGAGATTATAATGATTTTATTATTTAATTCTTGGGCTAAGGAGTTTGGCTAGCTGATCCTAATTAGGACTAAGCTATAAAAACCCTTAGATACTCGGCTGCGTTCTGCTTCTGAACGGCTTACCTATTGCTGCTGGACGCTTTGACCGTCCAGGGTTGGTGCAGAGAGCGCGTTTTTAGAGATCGTGCAGATCTGTTTGCAGAGAAAGATGAGTGGCTACTCGTACCAAATGTGAAAGCAACCGTACTTGAGCGTGGAAGATTACTGTTATGTGTTACGGCTCTCTTGTTCCAACAAATGCAGCGGTGAAAAGATATCTCCATTCAAACGAAGAAATTCAATGCTTGCTTGAAATGTAGGTGGATGAAAACATACAATTACCATTGGATACTACAAGCAAAAACTCAGAGATTAATGGAATAATTTGTGAGTAGTTACATTTGCATGGTTATGACAGAATAATATAACAGCGTTGTGACAAACTAAAGAAAATGCGGCTGCAGTATTTCAAAATGTGGGACGCGGTGCCAAAGTCTGGCAGCTCATGTTATGAGATAAATTTTCTTGATATTAGGCAGTGGACAGCATAATCAGCCAAAAACGCAAGGGCAAAAGAATTCCGTATGCAACATCCACCAATCTTGAGTGTAATCAGTACTTTTTCAGCTTACCTTGATGCTTAGGTACCCAGAGAAAGATTCGGATGTGTAAAAACATTCAGTCAAGAAAATTTTGAGTTTTCGTGCTGCTATACGTGGTAATGCGTGCTACAGATGATACACCAGGTTGCTAGGTGTGCTGCAAAGGGCGTAGGTTTGCGTATGGACTTTTGGGAAGCCAGATTGTCTCTATCAATATTTCTGCGAACCCGTTCTTATCATCTTTCCAGATAAGCCTTATTGGACCCAGTTGCGGAGGCTACATCTCCAACACAACCTATTTACACATTATAGAATTTGATTGGTTGAAAGGGAGGAGCTACCTGAAGGCTGAAAGTTAAGAGTAAATTGACCACTCTATGCAGGTCATGAATATTCATTTTTGTCCAAAGCGGGGCTTGAGACGCGCAACTGGATCGCTGGCTTTGATTACATGGGCCATGTTCGAAACCGCGCACTATCATAGTACTCGCACTACCAACGGCGTCAGATTTAGGGGGTTGGGAGTTCACTTATGCGTGGGGAGTGAACATACACTCAACAAAAATATAAACGCAACACTTTTGTTTTTGCTCCCTTTTGTCATGAGATGGACTCAAAGATCTAAAATTCATTCCAGATACACAATATTACCATTTCTCTCAAACATTGTTCTCAAATCTGTCTAAATGTGTGATAGTGAGCACTTTTGCTTAGCTGAGACAATCCATCCCACCTCACAGGTGTGCCACATCAAGATGCTCATCAGACACCATGATTAGTGCACAGGTGTACCTTAGACTTTCCACAATAAAAGGCCACCCTGAAATGTGCAGTTTTTGCTTTATTGGGGGTCTGGGGACTCAAAACCAGTCAGTATCTGGTGTGACCACCATTTGCCTCATGCAGTGCAACACACCTTCTTCGCATAGAGTTTATCAGATTGTCAATTGTGGCCTGTGGAATGTTGGTCCACTCCTCTTCAATGGCTGTGCGAAGTTGCTGGATATTAGTGGGAACTGGTACGCGCTGTCGTATACGCCGGTCAAGCACATCCCAAACATGCTCAATGGGTGACATGTCCGGTGAGTATGCTGGCCATGCAAGAACTGGGACATTTTCAGCTTCCAAGAATTGTGTACAGATCCTTGCAACAAGGGGCCGTGCATTATCTTGCTGAAACATGAGGTGATGTTCATGGATGTATGGCACAACAATGGGCCTCAGGATCTCATCACGGTATCTCTGTGCATTCAAAATGCCATCAATAAAATGCACCTGTGTTCTTCGTCCATAACAGATGCCTGCCCATACCATAACCCCACCACCACCATGGGCCACTCGATCCACAACATTGACATCAGCAAAGCGCTCACCCACACGACGCCACACACGCTGTCTGCCATCTGCCCTGAACTATGTAAACCGAGATTCATCCTTGAAGAGAACACCTCTCCAACGTGCCAGACGCCATCGAATGTGAGCATTTGCCCACTCAAGTTTGTTACGGCGACGATCTGGAGTCAGGTTAAGACCCCGATGAGGAGGACGAGCATGCAGTTGAGCTTCCCTGAGACGGTTTCTGACAGCTTGTGCAGAAATTCTTTGGTTAGGCAAACCAATTGTTTCAGCAGCTGTCTGAGTAGCTGGTCTCAGACGATCTTGGAGGTGAACCTGCTGGATGTGGAGGTCCTGGGCTGGTGTGGTTACACGTGGTCTGCGGTTGTGAGGCCGGTTGGATGTACTGCCATATTCTCTGAAACGCCTTTGGAGACGGCTTATGGTGGAGAAATGAACATTCAATGCCCGAGCAACAGATCTGGTTGACATTCCTGCATGCCATGGAAGCATATGTCAGCATGCCAATTGCACGCTCCCTCAATGCTTGCGCCATCTGTGGCATTTTGCTGTGAGACAAAACTGCACATTTCAGAGTGGCCTTTTATTGTGGGCAGTATAAGGTACACCTGTGCACTAATCATGGTGTCTGATGAGCATCTTGATGAGGCACACATGTGAGGTGGGATGGATTGTCTCAGCAAAGCAAAAGTGCTCACTATCACACATTTAGACAGATTTGTGAACAATGTTTGGGAGAAATGGTAATATTGTGTATCTGGAATGAATTTTAGATCTTTGAGTCCATCTCATGACAAATGGGAGCAAAAACAAAAGTGTTGCATTTATATTTTTGTTGAGTGTATGCCCGCGAGAAGTTCCTGGATGTATACTTGATCGGGCAGATATTTTGTGGGTGCATCATAAGCTCACTATTCATACACAAATTACCCAAGATGCAATGCAACGTAAACCGCCAGAAAAACTCGTTGAGGAGTAATAATAAGAAGAAGCAACCATATGTTCGTCGTGAGTAGCATGTAGTGTGGCTAGTGTGTAGTGAGAATAGTGTATTATGTAAACCATAGAGCGCGGTTTCAAACATGGCCATGGTGTATGCAATGGCTTGCCGGTTGAAGAGGACCGTAATTTGGCATTTGTTCCAGATTTTTCGTCATCATGCAACCATAGCACTTTCCCTTGGCCCAACTCATGACATATATTTGATATTACCTTAGGTGCATATCACTTTTACAGAAATTTCATTGACTGCGAACGTGAGGAAAAAAATATATCGTTCCATGAAATGCTATTAATATTCACCCAAACTGAATGCCAAGTGTAATGTTGGGAACCTGAATCGGTGCAGTTTAGCACTGTAGCAGGCTAGCTAACTGCCACTCTCATCCCTAAGTGTGCTTGCAGTACTTTTCCATAGCTAACCATTATATCAGTTTTTTTAACTAGCGAGCTAACGGCAGATGGCTACTCAGGTGACAGAGGACGAAAACCCAAAAAAAGTTGCCCAAAAAAGAGGCGACATAAGACCATTCAGATTCATTCATTACCATTCAGGGCAAAAGTGATCAAACTAAAGTCAAAAACAGGTAGCAACAACAGTGGAAAACTTGCTAGCTACTTGAAGTTAATAGTTATTGGAAAATAATGTCAACTAATGTTCGTTAATCATGTTCACTAGTTTCTACATGCAAACTAAACCTGGCTTCGGTCACGTTGGCTAGTGGCCAGGTTGCCAGCTGTAGTAGCCATAACACAGGTGGACATATCAAATTATGAGGTGAATTTCAGTCTAGAAATCCCGCGATGGTGCTATTATTAATGTATTATTATTTCCGCCCTTCTGATCTTGAGATCTTGTAATACAGTTTGGCGTCTGGCTGTCCGTCTGTCCATCTATCTGTCCATTCAAAACCGTAACTCCTCCTAGGCCGTTTGACCAATCAACCTGACACTTTGATGTGTGTGAGGTAGTGACCCAGGGGGGTGCACAACATGTTTAGAATTTAAATTCATTTCCTCTTCTGGCCACCAGGGGCTTTTTTATGAAAATTGAAAAATGGCTGTAAGTTCCTTATGTATCTTCCCAAAGTCAAGCTTTATCATTTTCCTCTTGCGGTGGTTGATATGTACAAGTATCTGGGTATGACCACGGTTCACAATAATTTTGTCGACAAAGACCTGGAACATCAAATGAGGTCTTTTTATGTAAGAGCTAACTATATTGTTAGAAACTTTGGTTTATGTTCTCCGGATGTCAAAAGAAATCTATTCAATGCCCTCTGTACAAGTATGTGTTGTACTCACCTATGGGTCAATTTCAAATGTTCCACACTACAAAAAATTATCGTTCGCTGCAATAACTCATTTCGACGCATTTTTGGTTTGTCTCGATCATGCCGTGCTAGTGCTATGTTTGTGTATAGCAGTGTTCCTAGCTTTAACAAATTATTCCATAAAAACGTCTTTAACTTTATCAAACGTTTTTGTTCTAGTACAAATTCACTTGTCTGTGACCTTGTTAACTAACCCAGTATAAATCTTCCTTGTGGAGACTCTGGACCTCCGTACTCTATGTATAACAATTGATGGCTCTGTTTTTAATGCGATATGATTCATGATTTTGTACTCCAGTTTTTAATTTCTTTTGTATTTTTCTGTTTTTCTATAGGTCGTGAGCCTGAAATAAAACAATCTATTCTATTCTTTTAAAATTGTTGCCCATTTAAAACCATCTAGGTGCATACAGAAATGCGCTGTATTGGAATTTTGGTATGTAGGCAAGATTACTCGGATACACTACGATATTACTAGTGTGAAAGCTGACCAGTTTCAAAGTGTTGGAAATTTGGGTAATTTCACATGGAATAACCCTGTTCATAATTACTGTTTGATGTCTTGATTAATTCATCCGCACGTGTCCATGGTTTCTAAGGCGAAATCAGTCTGGATCCAGTTGGCACCTATGCGTCTAGAATGACGGACAAGTGTTTTTAGACCAGTAGCGTTCCATTGGCGGTATCAAAGGCTTTCAGCAACCTCACCTTTGAATGCTGAACTGTCTAATCCTGTCGAGGTTTACTTAGCCTGATTAGCAACAGTTGCTAAAACTAATAGGTTGAATGACTGCCAGATTTATTTTTGATTGTATTGTTGAGCTTTACATCACAAGGTCATAGGGTGTTTTCTTCTGCATATAAATGATGACGCAAAATGTCAATGACAAACCACAGCTTTCTGGATCTGTTTAAGTTCCTTTTGCCCTACAAGCTCTTGCGCATGTGCAACTGGGATGGCTTTGTTTCCATACTGCGCAACTAGTACGAATTGTACATATGTTCTCAAAAAAATATCTTGAAACCACCAAGTAAACTACTGTGGCTTTTGAGGAGAAAGAAGAATTATGTTGGTCAGATCCTTTTCACGTGGTCTTTATCTGTGGAATTCCGTGGCGTGGTTTGGATGGATTTTAGTAAAGTACTCCCCATGGTGAGATATAAACTGAACTCTGTTCAGATGAATGGCTCTTTCAGTATAACCTTGGTTAGCAGCAGGGTTGAAAAAAAAAATTTTCAGTCCGAATTCCATGAAATATCCCGCTGTAAAATACAAAGGCACACATGGCAGGTGGAAGGATTATGAGATTGCGATGGCGGAGCAGAAATACGATCACCATCATTTAGCACAAAAACGGCCCCCATCGACAGTGCCGTACGACTGAAGGCCCAATATAGCTCGCCTTCTCACATCCAAGCTCTTGCTAAATAGCTGTCAGAAGGAAACCGGAACAGTGGCAAGACTCTGGCCCAGTGTGGTGGAAAAAAAACCGCACAGCTGGCCAGACCTGTGTGACCTGGTTTTAGGTTAATGGTGAACTGCCGCATTTCTCATTAAAGGTGGTCTGATTCTTAAATTTATTTATTTATTTTTTTTTATGATTGCCAGGGGTGGAAAGTGAAAGTCAACTCTCTCTATTACCACTGATTGGCTATTGGTAATTGAAAATCCAAACATAGTGCTGTCCTGAGGAGAACTGCCATCCATTTTAAAGATTTTTTTTTTTTTCTTCTTCTGCCTGTCAGTGGTAGATTTGCACTAAGTAGCAAATCTAAGTGCTTGGAACAGAATTCAGGGGGAGGACTTACACTTTCTGAATCTGGATTGCTCAACTTCTGCATATCTAGTTGCACTTCTGGTAAAACTGCACAACTTAAGGGTATGGCTGTCAAAACCGGTTTTGGCAAGGAAGAGATGCCTAATGCTTTCAGACTATATACGTCTGTCTGTAACCAGAGGAGATCATGGCCAGTTGCATGTGGACTGTACAGTCAATATCTTTATTGGTTTCCTTATTTTAAGGCACGTAATCTGACGTTAGATCTAGAGCCGTCATCCGACTCAGATAAGTTTCTGCGGTGTTTGGGTCGAGGATATTTTCACCTGATTGTGCAGGTAATGTAATCTCAGGTTTAATCAAAATGACTCCTCTGTCTGCCTCTGTGTCCATACTGTGCTTTAAAATTCCGCTGTCCTGCCCTCCTCTGCAAATGGAGAAGGTAGCAACGCTTGCTTTAATGAATGGAAAATCTATGGCAGCTGCTGCAATTGCATGAAGACACTCTCATACAAATGCACACATGCGTGCGCGCACTGAATCTCTAGCACTGAGACACTCCCTCTCACACACACACACACACACACACACACACAGACGCGCATACATACACGCGCATACACAAGCTCACTGATGGTCAGTCCTGCACACACACACACGCGCACACACACACACACACACACAGACGCGCGCGCGCACGCACACAAACACACACACACACACACACACACACACACATTCATGCAAACCCCACGTGTGTATGTGAATATCTTCAAAGCAGCCTCCAGTAATACCCAGCAGGGTGCTAATCTCACGGCATCCAAACCACCCCAAGGTCTGTCGGCCTACTCCTGTCCCTGGGAGGACAAGTCCCAACAAGCTGAATTGTGTCCCTGAATCTGCCTTTCTCACATTAATATGATGAAAACTCGTCCCCGACACCCTGTTAACACGGGCTCCAGTCATTTTCATTTTCATTTTTTGTTCATTTATACAGTGTATATATAAATGTGTCAACTCCAATCCCACCCAAATCCACAATATCTAATTAGTGAACTATGAACAAACCTGCATGGGAGTAACTTGTGCTGCTAGCTCAGGAGAGCACATTGTATGACTAACCAAACTATCTCACCCATATTCCTGAGCAGCACAAAACTATGCACTACCCCATTTGGCAACTGGTGGGACTGGTGAAGATGGATTTGATCCAAGACACTGGTGACTACCATTGCACCACAAGCACTACTTTTACTGAGCAAACCAATCCCAATCGGAGATGTAAAACTCGTAAATTTCATACGCCCCTTGATGTTTCGTCAGTCATGATGAGCTGATTGTCAAGCAATTGGAGCGTGTTTCAATGCCTACCATACTCTTGGAAACGTGGAAAAGACTATCAAATGACCACTGTCTGACACCCTCTCACATCTAAAGGCAATGATTAATTGTTCTCATTCCCAGACAGAGATTTCGCAAAAACTGGGGTTCTTGCAGAGCGCCCTTTTTGGTTGTTTGCAGTGTTTATGTCATTGATCTTCTCTATTTGCATGAACTAAGACTAAAGACTTGCAATAATTTTGGATGTTTGATTTTATGGGAATCTCAAGATGAGAAAAAAACTGCGTCCGACTGAGTTTTATGACCACCTTACACCAAACGATCAAGCAAAACTCTGATGATTTTATTCCAACATAGGAAATTTTTCTGCAACAGGGAAATTGCCTGGAGTCATTCGACGTAAGGCCGACATTACCAGTCTGATGTTTTTTCGCCCTCACTCGTGACTTTCAGTTCTTGATAGGAGCTTCTGCTTCTCCTCCGTTAGATCTCTTGGAACGACCACAGAACGCACCATACGGTGCCTTCAAACATAAATGTGGCAACTCGTGCATCTCATTTACAGACCACCATCGGCATTTTCGCGCCAATGTCTCAAGGTGTGTGTGACCTCATTGTTTCGAGTTCTATTGTCTATTTCTGACGTAGAGCACTTGAGTGCTTGTTGTAAGTGGAAGTGGGAGCTGACTTTGAGCACATCAAGGCAGCTGAAGGGGCTGGGAAATTTTTTGGAAGGGTGTTTCTGCGTCCCTGATTGGCTGCCAGCACCTGGACTGCCCTAAGGGCTTCCTTCCGCACCGCCTGGTCCCTCTGGATTCTGGAGCCAAACATTGCTCGCCCCGAACACATTCTTTCCCAGGATCTGGTCCCACTCAGATACAGCAAACGTCTGCTGTGGGTTGACCCATGTTCACTAGCAGGGCCGTCTTTTGACAAGGACACTGAATGAAACAAGTTTCAATTCCCACTTGCACTAAGGCTCAAAATTTTGGAAGCCCTGGTCATTTAAGCAGTTCTTTCTATTGTTTCCCAATTATTTCTTGACAATTTTAATTGCTTCTCTCATATGTACTCTACCACAGCAATGATTTTCCATTTACACTTCTTACTATGTGAGAAGGTGTCATTTTTCCCAAACTGCGCAAAATCCCACTCTAAGTCTGAAGCATACCTGCACTGTTCACTGCTGTACATAAACAGGCCGAGGGGTATTCAGCAACGCATTATGTTTTTCTATGCCCCCATCGATGTCACAAGGGGATGAATTAGTATTGTATTGCCTAGTCTGGACAGGTTTCCAATTTAGCCACCATTTTTCACTTTTAGGTGGCCAATCAAGGCAAAGCCTCACTTAGTGTCTCTTTGCCCACCTGAAACGGCACATAGTTACTGAGGGGAGAAAATGAGAGGATGGAGACTGCCTGCAAACAATGAATTTGGGTTTTTTTTCTTCTATTGGCTTCAAAGTCTTGTTTTATGGACACCAGATACTGTTAAAAACTAGGGACGCACTCGGTAGAGCGCATACCTGTGCCACGCCATGTGTCAGTATTATTGGTTCTGAATCCAAACCATGTTATCATAAAAACATTAACAGTATAAATCAATTGTGCCATTTTACACAAAAACAAAAACCAGATCTAGAATTCAGAATATGCTCTGAATCACTTCCAAAATTGACTCAACTCTTCCTTGGACTCCCACCTACCGTCATGCCAAATTCCGTGCCAATCCATTCATAACTTATTGAGTAATCCTGTTTACTTACAGACAAACAAACGCGTGTGACAACATAACCTCCTTGCCAGAGGTAAAAAGGATGCATTTGACTAAAAGTGGTGGTGATCAACCCTGTTCCTGAAAACCCACCATCCTGTAGGCTTTAACTCCAGCCATAATAGAGGGGACACCTCACCAAAAGGCTTGAGATCCTGCTCTGCTGCTTATTAGCAGAGACTTTTGTGCCAGATTAAGGTTGCAATGAAAACCTTCAAGATGGTAGATCTCCGGGGACAGGGTTGGTGACCACTGAGTCTTAAAGGATAATTTCAGTATTTTTGAATCTTGGTCCTATTTAATATATATGATTAATTGTGATACTTTTTTTTTCATTGTTTCAATATTGATTGAGAATGTTATAACCCACATTCCACAAAATGGCTGCAATGTAATATGAAGGGGCATTTTTCTGTGTCAAAGTATGTTCATTAAAAGTACATACCACAGACTGGCTCAGATGGTCATTTTATAATCAGTCATGACTCTGCTGATGCTTTCTACATATTACTGCGTGATTGCTTATTTGTTTTTGACTATATCCAGCCATGCTTTCATGTGCCAGACAAACACCTTGGCCCGTATGCATGATCGAGGTCTGACTTGTACTGGGTGTGAGCTTATACTGAGAATAGTTATTGCTGCCCCTGTCGTGTAAGAAAATTGACATGCACGATCAAATAGGAAGGTTAGGGGAACAGATTGCAATCTATTCCTTCGTGCTCGTCAATCGACTTATTGTGACTTTCAAGATGGAGGTAACTGGAAACTACCTCAAGGTACTGTTTGCATGAATAGTCTTTTTTTAAATAAACTACCTGTGCGTATTCAAAGTTCTCAGTGCCTTGTTTTAAATGTCAGGGCCCTCGGAATTCTACCGATGAAGTGTGGAGCTACTTTGAGCCTTGTTAATGATGAGAAAAAAATAGCGATTTCTTTGCATGGCAACGCGATGCCCTATTCACAACCATTGTAAGCCTGTTGGGAGCTTTGGCTAAAAAGCCAACATTTTGAAATGTTGCGTGCGTACGGAGGTGGGGTATTCGACAAAAGTTAGTACTCATTATCATGTTTCAATATGTTTCAAGTAAATTTCACTCCGGAATTCTCCTTTAAAACAGAAGGCACAGTTTTGAGACATCCTCTGAAAGCGGACTGCAAATTGTCTTATTCCACTCTCTAAACCTACCCCTTGGTTGGTATAAGTTGCGCCAGGAAATCTGCGGTATTTACACCACAGATTAAGATATTCCACATTTGTGCATACGACTCCCTATTCAAGGTTTACAGTTATACCGCAGTTTAACTTGTATCACGTTCATGCATGGCAACAGTGGTAAAACCTTTGATTTATATCAGGTATAGGCTATTCTGTCCCTATTCCACTTTCATGCATACGGGCCCTTAAGTTAAGCTAATATAATTATATCCACTCTGTCTGCAGTGGATCTCTTCTCTCACAGAACAGCATTTTTCTTTCAGGAAAAGTACCTCGGTGTAGGATTTCTATTTAACTGGCTGTGGTCACCCTGATCATTGTAGTAGTCAGTGCAAACACAATGGTCCGCAAGGCGGAGTGTTCGGACACAAGTGTTTCCACATCCATGCGTAGCACAACTAGGCACAACTTCAGCTTGTCGTTGTCCCCAAAGGTAGTCTGTTGAAGGTTCACAAAGTGTGGCTCGTCATTTTGTTGCCTCTATTTGTAAATGCCCAAACACAAACTGTTGTTTATTTTTCAGTCTTTTTTAGATAACATTAATTCCATAAATGCTGCTCTCTGGCTCAGACTCGCATTTACACTGTTGTCCATTTGCAATAACTCAACTCCTGCAACATGTCAGAGCGAGACGACTTCTGCTAGAGTTCTGTTGCAGGTCGGACACATGTCTCTCTTTGAGATCCTTTTCCATACTGCAGTCAGGCATTTATGACAATCTGAGCCTGTCAGTGGCAAAAATATGCACTTTTACTGGATGTAATCTGACGCAAACAGCCCCACTGTATTACACTGCAGCCGTTTTGCGAACTCAGGGTTATGGCATCCTCACTCAGTATAGATTTCATCTAAAAAATTTAACCATTCAGACGTAAATAGATGGGAAAATGGGGCCCAAAAGCATTTCCAATGTAGAAACCACACTGAGTATTTTGAAACAAAACATGGAGAGATGGTTGACTGCCGTGAGGTTTTTGTGGCTGAGTATACTGTACTCAATAATGACCCAGGTGCTCACTAAGGCTTTGTCATTTAAACAAAGAATGAGGTCATGAGAGGAATGAGGAAAGAGAAAAGTATCATGTGATGAAATGTGACACCAGTGCACTCCACACTCACCGCCACTACCACCTGTCTGTCTGTCAGCGGTTTCTGAAAGAGTGTGAAGAGAGAGCCAAAATGTCTGCCCTTCAGCTCCGGAGCCCAGACTTACAAATATCAGACAAACATGACAAGGACGTGTGTTTCTGTTTGTTTGTGTGTGTGTCCATGTTTGTGTGTGCGAGGGGAGTAGTGAAGCAGCCAGTGGCATGATGGGATGGATTCCTACATTCGCTGGAGGTTACACCCGCTTTTAAAAATTGTGGCCAACTGGCGCAACACCAGCCCAATGAGAGGAGGTGTTGCGGACACGTCTTTGAGTCCAAGTGTGGCTCATGTCCAAATTAGGGGTGTTTGGGGGGTGGGGTCCAGGTTATTTCAGGACGGGGCATTACCTCTTCCCTGTTAAATTAAATGTCAGAGCTGGTGCATGGGGCAGTGGTAGGGGCGATGAAATCAAATGGCCCAAACCAGGCTTTGTTCCAGAGCTTGATATCGTGGCCTTGTTGGGACACACTGTTCACTTCGAATGCCTCCAATGCAGAACTGTTTGCTACCAGGATCAGTTTAAGTAAAACCGTAACTTTAACGATATGGTAAAGAAACCCCCCCCCCTTTTGAGAATTGCTGACCAGACGAAGATCCAAGTCAGATCGAAACGTTGTCATTTTATAATTAATAAAGTTTTCTTTGATGGCTTGGAGTAAGTGTGCAGGCGTCTTCTCTTTTCTTCATTTACACATTTTATTTGATAGCCTTGCACCTATATGCGATGTGCGTGTAACTTTTGCTTTGTAAAGAATTTTTTTCCCCACGAGAAAACGTACTCTCACAATTTTGTTTCTCTTTGTTTCATGACTCCCTACATGACACATTGTTAAGCTAGAGTGCTGTTTGGACAATTGAGAAATACTTTCTTGGTAACTCGTCACTGCATCTCACGTGCTTAGTTCACAATTCTGACCTGGCAGCTCTTCTGCAAAATTTTCATCTCTAAGCTGCGCAACATGGTGGCACTTGAGAATTGCACCTGTGTGATTCCTAAAACCTTATAGCAAACACGTGTGAAGCTTAGCAGGTGAGAAGAGAGCAGGAGGTTGAGTTTATGAGAAAGATGGGCATCTGCTGTGGACGTGCAGAAGCCGGTTACTCTTCATGCTACGCTACGGCCTTTGCCCGCGGGACCTGTAATCTCTGCAGCTGTAATCAACCGCAGTCTTAGCATCTTAACCACATTCCCATAATGCACAGCTGAGTTTTCCACCGCAAGAGTACACATTCCCCACTCTGATGGCTCTACAAAGGTTATTTGCATTTTCCACTATGCTAGGTGTTAACAGCCAACCTACTGACAGCAGAAAAGGGGCTTTGGAAAGAATGGAAATGGGAGGGTCTTTTAAGGACGCCTCTGCTTGATGTTTTGTGTCATCTAAGGACAACTCCTCTGGATGTTGTGGGTGAATAGCTCCCGAGCCTGTAAAATTAGCATGTAAAAGGGGTCTTTGTTTTGATAAATGTTTGCTGTGCACCATTGGCGGCTGCCGCGCAGAAATAAGAAGAGGCCAAAAATCCCTTTGAACCAATTATTTGTCTTGACCCTTATTAAGTCATTTTCTTTACTTCCACGTAAATTTACAGAATTAGAATAATCCATTGACAGGCGCGCACACAGCTTCTTTCTGAATGCAGTGTTATGGCGATTAAAAAATAAATAAATACAAATCAGCTAAATGTTTTATTCACAAAGTGCACTTAAGGAAAAAAGATAAAAAATGACTTTTGTCTTTCACATTAGTTTGTGGCATCTGTAATCCAAGGCTGTCTCTATAGCCTGAGATTTATGACTTTTAGCTATGTTACACAACAGTCTTCTTCATGGGAAATTAGCACTTTCATCATTGAAATTCTACTATGATTTTATACTTCCTTCCAGGAAGTTTTCACGCTTTCAAGCATGGGGGAATTCCTGAGTTACAGCCATGAGAAAAATTAAGTATACACCCTCTTTCAGTTCTATAGTTTTACATTTCAGGAGATTAAAAAATGAACCAGTCCTTATCCGGTCCTAAAATTAGGTAAATCTAACCTCAGGTGTAAAACAACAAGCGACAGATTCCACAGTGCCATTATTTATTAAACCAAAATTCAGCCAAAATGTGTCACGTAGAGGTTAGATCATATAGATCAGAAGGACTTTCATTTTTCGTCACTTGGAGGAGTGGTTTCATAAATATTCATGCCCACAGGTACAGTTGTTATTTTAAAATAAAAAAAACTCGACAGATACTTGAACAATCAATTGCCAAGTATATCGACTTCACCTCATAAAATAAATGTTGACAACATAATTATATGTCACTCATAAATCATTATCGCATCTAATGGCGAATAATGGTCCTCTTCGGTGTACTGAATAGCTGGTGAAAAGCTGGAGCTAGCAGCCTCCATGAAGCCAACATACACAAAATTTTGAGTCGTCAAAAGATAAAAACTATAATCACAAATAGTTACCGGGTAACTGTATTTTGTGTATAATACGAAATAACAGAAAATGCAGTTTGTTACCACTTTTAATGTAACAGCTCAATTTTATAACAGCCAGTGACAATTGAAAATAAATAGATAGATAAATAATGACCAAAAGAAATGTTCCTTCTGCGTTATGTTGCATTGAAGGTCATTCGGGGGTAATCGGAAACAGGAACCTTTTGCTCCATGTGATCTAATCTCTACCAATGCAAAAGTCATTTGTGAAAAACTCATTGACTGTATATAAGGTTGGACAATCTAACAGCTACTCAAAAGTGAGGCCAAAATGTCTTGATCACCATTGTAGTGAAAGGCTGCAGTATAAGTTATAAGCCTGCCCTCTCATGTTAGTGGATGGGACATTGACCTCACTGAAATATTTAAGTACATGTCAAATAAGTTTTTTTCAGAAGATGGTATCTGTCAATTTGGGTAGTTTTTACCATGCTGATATATATAATTATACACCCCGCAACGAAGTTTAGGGGAGTATACTGGGATTTGCTTTGTCCGTCCGTGTGTGCGTGCGTGCGTCTGTGCCTCCGGACCTAGATCTCATAACCTACTCATCCGATTTTGAAAATTTTTTCTCTTGCTGGAAGGTCTATTGACTGTAGTAATGCCCGACTACTTGTTGTTGCGGAGGTATCCTGTAAGCCATGCTTACTGACTAAATCTAGTTTTTTTTCTTTTTTCTGATAAGTTTTGTTTTATTTAGTTATTTGATACAATAAAGAGGGGGTGTAAAGTCATGATTGACAGCTTCTCTGAGAGAAGTTGTCACCTCTTGGTATACTTCCAGGAATTGAAAGGAGCCTGAGTGCGCCCATCGAGAAGAGATATAATGCTAATATTGCACATGCATAAGTTGCTAGGTCCCAGTACAACTGAATATAACCCATAGTGATTTCCAAGTCCGCCATAAAACAAGGTCTTTGCTCTGACCATAGTGTCATGTACTGTTTGCAGCGATGCTTGCTAGCTTGCAAGATTTGCAACATTTTTTAATTTTAGAATACAGTAAACGGCAATGAAAATCTGTGGGGGAAAAAAAGCGGTTTACTTTGAAAATAGTGTAATGTAGCTACTCTTCACAGCGATGTTATGTCCAGAGGAAAGGACTTTCTGCAATCAATTTTCATCGCCAGCATAAATGACCCAAAAAACTGGTAGCTAGCTTGCTAATTAAGGTTACTAAACTGAGATTTAGAGGGGTCACTCTTAGCCAGGTTGCTAGCTAGTCTGAATTAATGTTATAACCCATGATAGTGGGGAGTCTATTCACCCATAGACTCTATTAACCTTATTTTCAATGGTTAGATAGCTTGGAATTCTAAAGTAGGTTTGCATGAAGTCGCTAGCTAGCTACTTGTTCATAGACCATATATTAGCTAGCCAGCTAGTCCCAGACATTGCCTTAGCAATAAAACTCAAAGAATGAGGACAGCAGTAAACGTATAGTTGCATCATAAGACTACCGGTACTGGGAAAAGATCCGATCTTCTGAATACTTCAACAGGCTTTTAGTCGTAGTAGAACCAGTCTGTTGGCTGTGTACATCCCCCAGCATTTACTGCAAACAGAGGAAGCCATTTGGGCTATGTAAAATGTTCAGGGAATGCGGGTGAATGGGCAGGACCACGATACTCGACCCCTCATCACTACTGCGCAGACTCTGGCTCCAAATATGCAAGATGGCAGCATCTATTTTGGCTTAATTTTTGTTCTGCGCTAGGAAGTGGAGACGCTTTGTTCATCTTTATATACTGTCCTAGGAAAAACTAAGTACACCCCTGGGTTCAATAGCTTGTAGAACCAAGTTTAGCTGCAATAACTTGAACTAATTGTTTTCTGTATGATTTTATCATTCTCTCACATCATGGTGGAGGAATTTTTAATTTTTCTTTACAACATTGCTGCAGTTCATCGATGTTTGTGGGCATTTGTGTATGTATAGGTCTCTTTAGTTCCCGCTACAGCATTTCAATTGGGTTGAGGTCTGGACTTTGACAACCATTGCAACACCTTTATTTTTTTTCTTTTCTTGCCATTCTGTTGTAGATTTGCTGGTGTGCTAGAGGTTAATGTCCTGTTGCATGAACCAACTGTGGCCAAGCCTTAGCTGTCATACAGATGGTTTCACAGATGACTCTGGTATACATTGATGCACAGAGGAGTTCATGGTCGACTCAGTGACTGCAAGGCGCCCAGGTCCTGCGGCTGCAAAACAATTCCAAATCATCACTCCTCCACAAACATGCTTGACAGATGGAATAAGCTGTTTTATTAACCTCTTCGTACAGATGTCCGCCAGCGGACATGGAGCTACAAATTTATGCATGCAGTAACAATATTCAATCACTAGATGGCACACCCAGATCAGTTATTGAGTATTCACAAGCAAGCCAAGCTCGAACATAGTTTAGAATTTGGACAAGTTCACTCCAATCTCAAGAGCCTGAATTAAACTCTTCAGCAAAGCTTGATGCACAAACTGCTCAGTGCACTTGCCCATAGTATCTATGCAGCAGTTCAAAAAATGATCTCTTGGCTCACTCTGTTAAGGCACTGCGTTGCAGTGCAGAAATGACAATTGCGTCAAGGGTTCAAGCCCAGGTCGTACCAGCCGGCAGTGGTCGGCAGCTTTTTCAGCGTAGCGCACAATTGGCTATCACGCTACAGGGGTGTCAAATTGGGAAGGGACTGCAGGGTAAGGGTAATAAATAAAGAGCTTTGTTCGTTGCTCAAGTGCCTCCTGTTGGCCAGACGGGCACTCGTCAGGAAGATTCTAAATCTGTTCATGTCCGGGTATCCTCCGCCCTCGTTCTGAACTTGAAAAGATTCAACCAATGAGTGTATAAGAAGCAGTGGCTGATGGGCACGTGCTTCGGAGGAGAGCCGTGAACTGTCTTCACTATCCTGAGTTGGCAATAAGGGGTCGCATACGAGCAAGCTTTGTACATAGTTAAGCGATTGGGCATTCCAGATTCGGGTGGGATTGGAGATGCCAAATTTATTTATAGAAAAAAAAAAAGGTCTCTCATTGCAGAAAAAATTGTTGTCCTCTGTAGCAACTACTTCAGCTAGAGAGAGTCAATGGTATCTCAATTGGCAGTAAAGAAAAACCAGTTTTTTGAAGCAAACATTCAATATGGTATTGATACTATGTGATTCCAGGATCAATTATAGTCACCAGATATGAAAAACGCGTACTTCCCTGGATTTTTGCATAGACTCCTTCATTGACGAATTCAGCACTCCCTTGCATCCTTGTAAGTACTCATGTTGATAGCCAATCACTCAATTATTTAGTATGGCTCATCTGCATAACACAAACTTATAGTTCACGCCCATGTGAAACTTCCTCAGTAATAGCGCATTGATTGACTCGTTTCTTATCCAATTCTAGAGAGTTTCAACTTTCCACAGAAACTGAAAGACGTTGATTGGACAATCAGAATAGTATACAAACCTGTGCATAGAAGCAAGTTGGGTTGTATTCACCTAATGTTGGGCATGGTTGCGCAGCTGAAAATGACGCGGTTTTTAAAAAGGCAATATAAAACCGGCCTGAAGTGTTCAGTTACATTAATGGGATTGAAATGAGGTACGGAGATGGTCATTGAGAATTATTGCGAAAGAAACTGGAGTGGAGCGTTCTTTTTACCCGTTACATCTGTCTCTCGAGGAGAGATTCAATGAAGAAAGGTTATACTGCTACTATGCTTGCATTTTGCTCAATGTAGCTTTTTGTTTTAGAAGTTACACCATATTAAATGAAATCGAATGCCGAGGTTTTGGTTTGTTTAAAATGCAAGCAGCTCACGTATTTCAGTTGACTCCCTGATAGATTAATTGCACCATTCTGTTCAATCTGGGGTAGAATATTGCCTGATTTTTTTCTTTCTGATAATGGAATGCCTATTCTTTTGAAATAAGGTATATTTCAAATATTACTGAGTTACTGAGTTTTTCTTGTTCTTTAGAAGGTGTGGAAAGTGTTTATACGCTCCTCAAAAAAATAAAGGGTACACTAAAATAACACATCCTAGATCTGAATGAATGAAATATTAAATACAAAACCCAAAACCAGTGAAGTTGGCACTTTATGTAAATCGTAGATAAAAACAGCATACAATGATTTGCAAATCCTTTTCAACTTATATTCAATTGGATACACTGCAAAGACAAGATGTTTAATGTTCAAACTGAGAAACTTTTTTTTTTTTGCAAATAATCTTTAACTTAGAATTTAATGGCAGCAATACATTGCAAAAAAGTTGGCACAGGGGCCTTTTTACCACTGTGTTACATCGCCTTTCCTTTTAACGACACTCAGTAAACATTTGGGAACTGAGGAGACCAATTTTTGAAGCTTTTCAGGTGGAACTCTTTCCCATTCTTGCTTGATGAACAGCTAAAGTTGTTCAACCGTCCGGGGTTTCCATTGTCGTATTTTACGCTTCATAATGCGCCACACATTTTCAATGGGAGACTGGTCTGGACTTCAGGCAGGCCAGTCTAGTACCTGCACTCTTTTACTACGGAGCCATGCTGTTGTAATACGTGCAGAATGTGGCTTGGCATTGTCTTGCTGAAATAAGCAGGGGCGTCCATGAAAAAGACGTCGCTTGGATGACAGCATTTGTTGCTCCAAAACCTATTATGTACCTTTCAGCATTAATGGTGCCTTCACATATGTGTAAGTTGCCCATGCCTTTGGCACTAATACACCCCCATACCATCACAGATACTGGCTTTTGAACTTTGCGCCTGTAACAGTCCGGATGGTTCTTTTCCTCTTTGGTCCGGAGGACACAACGTCCATAGTTTCCAAAAACAATTTGAAATGTGGACTCGTCAGACCACAGAACACTTTTCCACTTTGCATCAGTCCATCTTAGATGAGCTTGGGCCCAGCGAAGCCGGCGGCATTTCTGGGTGCTGTTGATAAATGGCTTTCGCTTTGCATTGTAGAGTTTTAACTTGCACTTGCAGATGTAGCGACGAACTGTAGTTACTGACAGTGGTTTTCTGAAGTGTCCCTGAGCCCATGTGGTGATGTCCTTTACACACTGATGTCGGTTTTTGATGCTGTACCGCCTGAGGGATCAAAGGTCACGGGCATTCAATGTTGGTTTTCCGCCTTGTCGCTTACGTGCAGTGATTTCTCCAGATTCTCTGAACCTTTTGACGATATTACGGACCGTAGATGATGAAATCCCTACATTTCTTGCAATTGCTCTTTGAGGAATGTTGTTTTTAAACTGTTCGACAATCAGCTCACGCATTTGTTCACTAAGTGGTGACCCTCGCCACATCCTTGTTTGTGAATGACTGAGCATTTCAGGGAAGCTGCTTTTAATCATGGCACCCACCTGTTCCCAATTAGCCCGTTCACCTGTGGGATGTTCCAAATAAGTGTTTGATGAGCATTCTTTAACTCTGTCTTTTTTGCCTCTTGTGCCAGCTTTTTTGAAACATGTTGCAGGCATCAAATTCCAAATGAGCTAATATTTGCAAAAAATTACAAAGTTTACCTGTTCGAACATTAAGTAACTTGTCTTTCCAGTGTATTCAATTGAGTATTGGTCGAAAAGGATTTGCAAATCATTGTATTCTGTTTTTATTTATGATTTACACAACGTGCCAACTTCACTGGTTTTGGGTTTTGTACTTTGTTCTTTACATAGTTGAATGTGCTGACAACAAAATCACACAAAAATTATCAATAGAAATCAAATTTATTAACCCATGGAGGTCTGGATTTGGAAAAACACACTACAGGCCGATACAACTTTGATGTAATGTCCTTAAAACATGTCAAAATGAGACTCAGTAGAGTGTGTGGCCTCCACGTGCCTGTATGAACTCCTTACAATGCCTGGGCATGCTCCTGATGAGGTGGCGGATGGTCTTCTGTGGGATCTCCGCCCCGACCTGGACTAAAGCATCCACCAACTCCTGGACAGTCTGTAGTGCAATGTGGCGTTGGTGGATGGAGCGAGACATGATGTCCCAGATGTGCTCAATTGGATTCAGGTCTGGGAAACGGGCGGGCCAGTCCGTAGCATCAATGCCTTCGTCTTGCATGAACTGCTGACACATTCCAGCCACATGAGGTCTAGCATTGTCTTGCATTTGGAGCCTGAAGCCTGTGAAAGCGAAGGTACCATTTTAATTTTTGGCCAAAAAGTTGTATCTTGGATTTTTAAGACCTTTTGCCGCATTTTGATTTTTTAATTTCATGTCCTCAAATATGACTGGATGTGTCATGGTTTGTGATGTGGTTTTTGCTTTCTTTATTACTCTCGTCCCTGACGACATCGTTTTCTTTCCACATCGGATTTTTTACCCAGCTGGCTGATTACTCCTGGGCGGTTCTTCCCAGAGTCTATTTAAGCCGGAAGTGGCCACGCCTCCTTTTCTGGAGTGTTTGATATGACTTTGCTCACTACGGCTCAATGTATCTCTAGTCAGGGGTTTGCCTATTTTCTTTTGTTTCTGGGAAGCTTAGCTTCTTTAGGTTATTTGGCACTATTGTTAGGTGCCCTCTTTAGTTTTCTCTTTTATTGAGAATTCTTTTTCTATCTGGTTGCTCGCTTCGTTTCTGGAACTTAAGCCTTTCTTTTATTCAGAAACGCGAGCTTGTTTCCGCTTTAGTTGAGCCCTATCACTCTCAGCTGCGCCGGCTCTCTGCTTGATGCAGCTTCGCCTGCCGCGGCATCTGATACTCCACTCTTTCCAGCCATTACAGGAAGTCAACATTCGAGTTGAGACTTCCTTCTTTTCGCCCTGCCCAAAGTGCCACAACTGGTCAGGATAATGTTGTCACTCGCTGAAATTGACCTGTATTTCCCAGAATGTCCTGTAGTTTCTACATTGTTTCCATTGGTCAGCTTAGGGACTTCCTCGTGAGGCTTCTCTTTGTGCACGTATGCGGTTTGAAGCGCTAGGCTAGTTCTTACTGCAGTTATACAATGTCCTGTCGATCAGCACTCTGACGTGAAGCCACGGACCAGAAGGTTATAACTCTCAAAATGATCTAATCACTGCTGCATAAACTTGTTCACAATGTTGAAGTTTATCCAGCATTGATTTGATCGTTTTGAAATAATGATTAATTTTGTAATTTGCACGTCGCAAAAGAATAACCTTGACCAATTATCAGATCTGACCTGAGGTCAATTTAAAATAGTCCAATTTAATCTCTTTTTTTAATATCTAGTATCATAAAATGGATCATGAGCCAAGGAAAATTAGATAGTATACAGTATGTGTATAATGGAATGTATGACTCAATTACATGAAAAACCTGTTCTAAATTTGTTATATCTTCAAATACTTTCACAAATGTTTAAAATTATGCTGCCAAGAAATTTATCCAATATGCACAGCTATAAGCAGTGATGAAAAGGGTCCGATGGAAATTACTGATGCATGGAAAAATATCAATCATTATTGTCTATGGATGATGCAACCATTGACCACATGCAGTTATACTGCGGGAGTTTTGAATCTCTAGTGCTGGGGTGTCGAAACTTATCCACAAAGGGCCAGTGTGAGTGCTGCTTTTTGTTACAGCCCAGCGCTTGCACACCTGATTCTTGCACATCTTTTTTTAGTCATTATGTTGACTGAACCCTCTGATCAGTTAATCAGCTGAATCAGGTGTTTTAGCACTGGGCTGAAAAAAAAAAAAAACCTGCACCCACATCGGCCCTTTATGGGGAAGATTGGACACCCCTGCTCTAGTGTATTCTAGCCTATTTCAAGACTTGGGGGGGAAACTTGGGTGTAATCTGATTGAGGTCTTTAAATATGTTAAAGGGATTAACAAAGTTAACTGTGTAGGATTACTTGGGCCAAGTTCTGTTCGTATAACTCAAGGTCACAAATGGAAGTTAGCCGAGGGTCAATTTTGCACTCATTTTGTAATGAAGAACACAAATTATGGGACAATTGGTGGCATTTTTGTGTTTGGTTTTCAGAAAAAGGTTTAAAGAATAATAATGCATCAGTTTTATATAGCGCTTTTCTAAGCAGTCAAAGACGCTTCACAATGGATACATTATTCAGTCACTCACACATTCACGCTCTGATGGTGGTAAACCACGTTTTTGTAGCCACAGCTGCCCTGGGGCAGACTGAGGGAAGTGTGGCTGCCAGTACGCGCCTACAGCCCCTCCGACCACCACCAAACATTCACACACAGCCATACAGGAGTGTTCCTATATTGCATGTTTTTGTACCCGGAGGAAACCCACGCGAACACAGGGAGAGCATGAAAACTCCACACAGAAAGGCCCCAGGCGGGATTTAAACCCACAACCTACTTGCTGTGGGCAGTAGTACTGACCACTGTGCCACCGTGCCGCCCACGGTGACCTGAAATACCTGCAAACTGAATTGTAATTGGCTGCTTCTTGATAACATTCCTTGAATTTAATTTTTAACCAGTTATAATGTATTACCTCCACGAGCACATTTACTTTGAGTATAACAAAGGAAACAAAAATAAAGACTGAGGTTTTATTGTTTATGAAATGCATTTTTGGACATATTTGCCTGGATGTGTTTTCAGGGCACAGATAATCCCTCGTACCATGAAGAGAAACTAATTCAGAAGAATTAACAGTTTTCTTAAATTCTTGGATCACAACTTCCGTTGGAGAAATAATCGGAGTACACAAGGGGGCTCCCTGGTATGAGTCAGGGAATATTTGACGCATAGGCTCCCTTTGAAAGCCTGAGACTTAGTTCAACTGACATACAGTAAGAAGGTTATCAGAAGCGTCAGTGTCAATAATCCAGCTTTGTTGAGCTCTTGACAGACTGTTTTTGTTGAGACTGGTTCAGATATGGATGATTCAATTCTGTGGTGGTTTTGACCGCTGTAGAGGCAGCTCTGAGGTTACTGACTACTCTCCTATCCAGTGTACATCTGCTCCTGTCGGGGAGCCTTGACTCGCAGCCACAGTCCTTTCATGCAGCTTCTGTTTTTATTGGTATTTGTTTCGCTTGTCCCCCAGTCCCCTTTGTAACCGTAAATACTTCCAACGCTTTTGTGACAGAATGTGCCTGCGAATCAGGCGCCGACTATCTGGCCCCTTTAAAACTCTGTTAGTGTCCTCATCTTGCCTTGGAGACTTGCCAGTAAAGCGCTGCTGACCAGAACTCTTATTCTGAGTAAAGCACTTTGGGTCAATCTTAATTGTGATAAGCTCAAAATAAAAAAAGTTCAATTAAATTGAAAGACGGGCTTACTAACTAACTATCCTATCCTAATCGGAATGACTCGTTTGATACTTTTCCAGTTGCGTTTTACGTAATTCAAAATTCAAAGTAATTTTTCTTGCCCATTTGTAATATTATGTCCCTTCCGTATTTGTTTCTCTGTAAAATGCAGAAAGGACGCTGCTAAGCTCACACATAGCTTCTGTTTTAATGAGGATACATTCAGCGATGCTCGGAAGACCATAAACCTTTCAGCAGGAATGTGAACACCAGTCTGAGAGGAAAAGGTGAAGGAGACAGAATGGTGAGCCGGCTGGATCTGGGTCTGGAGTAAGGAAGCAAAACATCTTTCAGTGATTCACCATATTCAGTAATCCTGGCTGAGGGCCTAGAAAGAGCGTGTGCGTGTGCACATGTACACACACATAATTACATCTGGGCATCACCCAGATTTTCGGCATTCCCTTGCAATGAGCTCCTCTGGTTTTTGAATGTTTGATACACTTTATTAGTTGCCACTCTTTTCTTTGTTCTGTTGCCTAATTTGGTCATTCTCTATTGTCCTTTTACTCTAAATTGATAGATGTCATTTTTCTATAAGAATTAACTTATTACGTACCATAATAATATAAGCTATGATATATATATATATTGCTTGCTCAATTATGACGCAAATGCGGTTTTCGGGATTTTTAATATTATTGAACAGTTCCAAAGCTGTCTGTGAATCTTGCTTTGAAAAAACACTGAAAGACGTAAGATTATTGTGAAAAATAGTCCAGTTCTTTCAGAAAGAAGTGCGCAAAAATTATGAGGCAACTAGGTAATGCTATTTTTCTCAACTTCCTAACAATCAACAAGCACGTTTAATAATAAAAAATGTCTTATTAATATAACGAGCCAAACAAACTTGTTACAAACAAACAAACAAAGCACAGTTGGTCTTTCAAAGTACAGTATTTATCAGCCAAGAAAACCATCTTATTTCATGTTTTTTGTTCCTGGCTTATTGTAACTGAGGCAGCCCTTCCAGCCTTCTAGATGCAGTTCAAAAATGTGCAGTGTTTTCCCTGATGGTAGATTTCAAGCTTATTTAGAGTCCACAAGTTTTCAAAAGTATTTAAATCAGGTAAACAGGGGGGCTAAATCAAACAGGGGCCTTAATTCTGCTGCGTAAATATGACCTTCTTGAGTCTTCCTGACTTCTGCTTGACTGTTTGAGGACGCTCCTCTAGACACTGCCGGTAGTTTTTGGAGTCCATATTCGGTCCATCTGCCAAATTTCCAGCTGGCTCATTGTGGATGATGGCAGCTCACTTTCATCGCGCTTACCCCGCTACCCAGCACCTGACTCAAACTGCTTCCCAGTGTCCTTGAGTGATTGAGCCACTGACTGACCCAACAGTCTGGTGGAAAATCCAGAATCCGAAGGTGAGCGAAAGTCCTCCTCGGTCTTATGTCCCCCCCCGCCAAGAAGGAGAGGGAGACATATTGTTTTGGGCTCTGTTCCCGTTCGTGTGTGCGTCAGCGTTCCCACTTCGTTTCCGGAGCGTAACTCCAAAACCGTTTGCGTGATCTCAACGACACTTTGCATACTTCAAACTCAGGACCTGCAGTGGTGCCTTTTGGTATGTGCCTGTCTCGCCGTCCATCCGGTGGGTTCGGCAGGGAAGGGGGCGGGGTGAGACGTTTGTTTTTACGAGTAAAAACACATTTTAGTTTTAGTTGTCTGTATTTGAGTGTAGTCTTTCAGTCAGGAGATGATTGGGGAAATCAGTGGGCTGACCTCATGAGGTTCGAAGAAAGCCTGGCTTTTGCTTGCACACCCTGTCATTTTACACCGGTTTTTTACCGAAATGTCTGGCAGCATAGTCTCTCCAAGCCCTGTGATGGAATGTCATAGGAAAAGGTCTCTGAATACATGTTGAGGTCCATTAGGTCAGAGTCAAGATTCCCCCTCTGCTGTACCATCTAATATAGTAGGGATGTTTGTGTTCACTTGAACAAAGGCATGTGTATGTTAGTGTTGGTGTGTTTCGAAGTTTGTGTGCATGTATATATTTTAATGTGCAAATGGCTAACAATTTATTGAAAAAAGCCTGAATAAATGTGTGGATAGGCGTAACAAATGCCGATGCTTTGGTGCATTTTCCTGGGATGGTTTGGGTTCGCTGGTCCCTGTAAATTCGGAAGGGTCACAGTTAATCTGTGTGATCACCTTTATATCCTATGATGAAGTACTCCTTCCATGATGGGAGTGGTCTCTTCCAGGATTACAAATGCACAAGCTTCAGGGCAAAACAGGTCACTGAATGGTTTTATGATTATGAGAATGAAAACATCCAGAAGGCAACAGATATTGCTCCAAAATTTGTCCATAACTTTTTACATAAATAGTGCCTTCGAAAATGTGTGACTCATCTTTGCCATGTGCACTAACGTACCCAATACCATGACAGATGCTGGCTTTTGAATCTGACGTTGATATTTGCTTTGGTTGTGCTTGTTGTCTTTGGTCCTGAGAACATGGCAGCTGTTATTTATGTACTTATTTTTCTATAAAACGACTTCAAATGTTGACTTTGCAAATCACAAAACATCCTTCTACTGTACTGCTATCCATCTCAGTTGACACTAGGGCTGGGCGGTATATCTGTATTTTAATATATATCGATATATTTCTAAACAAGATGTAACACGGGACTAAACTAAATCGCTTGTATCGATATAGTTCATTTTGCGTTAAAAGTGCTATACATGAGCAGCAAATTCTCACTTATATATCCTCTCCCTCTCCGTGTCTCTGTCACACACACAACCTTTCTGCTCTGCCTCCCTCGGTCTGTGACTACAAGCCCTCCCCCTCCGCCTACACGCTCACCTACACTCAGCGACAACATGGAGACTGAGTGCACCGCTGAAGAGGGGTTAGTCAGTAATATATATATATATATACTGAAATAGCAAGCTAGTTGGCAATGTAGCTAGCAAGATTAAATGATATCGACCTCTGTAATGCAATAACTAGCTAAGCAGATACCCAACTGGTTAGCGGGTTAAAAGGCTAGACTTCGCTAACACTGAAATAGCTAGCTAAAAGTCTTGAAACAAATGTAACCTAACAAGTCAGTTCAGTGCCCAGTAGTTGGTTGCGCGCAGGGATATTTTGTGCTGCGGTCTGCCTCAGAATGCAGTGGGTTACAGTGATTTTATACCGGCATGAAACGCGGTTCAGCCAATCACATTTAAGGATGGGAAGCACCCGTGTTATAATCACAAATATTCGTTCAGTACCGCTCCATAACTAAATGGAGCTAGTTAGCTGAATCAGTGGTCTTCAACATCGTTCCTGGGGGACCCACTGTGTATTCTGGTTTTTGTTCCAACCACTATTGTAATTGCAGGCAATTAACAAGCTGCTAATGTCTTTTTTTCATGTTTAGAGTTATTAATTACTCTCTTTAGCCAAGTGTTACATAGAAGAATGAAGAATAAAATACCCTATAAGATGGTGTGCTTTATTTCAATTCTGCAAGAAATTTCAAGTAATATGACATTTCAAACAGATTAAATTAGACACTGAGGAAATCAGTAACCCCAAATTGGGCTGCTGGACACAACAGTTTCAAGTTCTTTCAAAAAACTTACTTAGATTAACATAACACAAAACTGGTTTGACTCATTACCATTTGCTTCTTGAATACATTTTTCATGATGTGCAAATTAGTTTTCACCAATTATGAGCCAACTATTTCTGATACATCGCAATGTGGGTATGGTATTTTTAATTCTTGTTTTTTTATTCTTGATGGCAAACAAAGATGTTTCTGTTAACTTGTGAGTTAAGAGGGCAAATAACTGCCCTAAACATTAAATGCACTAAAGACAAATTAACAGCTTGTTAAAATCCTTTGATTACAATCGTGGTTGGAGCAAAAACCAGCACCCAGGGGGCCCCCAGGAAAACCAGCACACAGTGGGTCCCCAGGAACGATGTTGAAGACTACAGAGCTAAATAACAACGTTCACCTTGAAATGAGTGGCTGAGAGCAAAAGTCTACTATCTGACTTTTTCCAAGTTCTGAGAAAATAAGATTTGAAGTTTTGTTTGGACAGAAAAATCACCGAAAATGATGCAACGACGCATGCCTACTGGAAGTCATGGTCAAATAGCCTTAGAACAGTAAACCTGGTTCACGGCCAAAAAAATATCGATATGTATCGAGTATCGCCATTCAGCTAAAAAATATTGAGATATGACTTTTAGTCCATATTGCCCAGCCCTAGTTGACACCAACCCCAGAAAAGTTGGCGGCACTTATGTGCAGTATCAGTGTATGGCTTCCAGCGTTAGATTTTTGGCTTTTCGCCTTCTACAGTGCAAAGCCAAAAATCCTATGACTAGTCTTTTGGGAACGTTGTTCTCAAAGTAATAGATTAAAAGCTTACAAATTAGTTGGCAAATTGGTGAGCCCTGACCCATTTTTGTGTTAAAGGGACTTGGCCTTTTTTGGAGGCCCCGTTAATGCTACAACACAACTAGTTCACCTGTTTCACACCACCTTGCATTGAAACTTGTCACATCATTGTTACTCCAACATCGCAGTCATCAGCTTTAAAATAAGCATGCATTTCATTAAACAAATGAATCGCTGAATTCGATAAGGGCCCAACTCTACACGCATTTTCAACATGTAGTTGGGGCCTTATTGAATTCACAGATTCATTTGAATTCACAAGTGAAAGAATAAAATAATGTGGTGTTTTGTGTGTTTAAAATATTGTAGAGGGTGAGTAAACTTTTCAAATCACCCCTTGATTTTGGTTTGCATTTTCCAGTATGTGGCAACTTTTTCGTACTTGAGGGCTGTGTTTAGGAGGGCCACCAATGCTTGCTCCTCAAATTTTGGAAGACACCATGCCTGATGGGACGGTCTTTCTGCGGCTCGTCCAGCATAATACTTTGGCACTGTATGATTTCCACAATTACTATCCCCCCCCAACGCATCATGGAGATCAGTGGAGGTAGTTTAGGTCACTAAGTAAGCAGCATTGTAGCAAGATGGAGAAACTGGTTGCAATGCTAGTCTCAGGGTTCAGTACTCAGGTCCAGGATTTGATTGTGAGGTCAGGTCCAGATTTTTAGTTTGGGGTTTGATAGTGAGGTCATAGTTGGACAGTGATGTCAGGGTCCAATTCAATGCATGTGCGTCAGGGTTTGATGCTGAGATAGGACTATGTGCTCAGATCAGGATTCAGTGCGCATGAAATCCGCAGAGCTTCAGTCGGATGACTGTGATGGGCGTTACCATCGTAATCTGGGCGAAGGACTGTCAGGCAGGTGAAAATAAGACTTCTGTTTGTTTAATCTATTATGCAATGTTCCATGATGAGAATGCACGGGTTTGACCTTCGTGACAAGAAAGGCCGGGGTGATGACATAATTCCGGCGCTCTTTACGACAACTTGTGAGGGCCTACAGGCAAGCTCGGAAATATTTGGGAGCGTCACAACCGCTTATTTGTCCGCATGAGGAAGCTGGCAGGCAGGGGTCCGAAGCAGAGACGCGCCGGTCAGACGCGTTCTTACGAGTTTTTTAGCTTGAGCAGGACATTACGCCATTGTTTGATTTTCTGTCTTCACTGTTCCTCCCTCATCACGACATGGAGATCAAAAGTTTTGGTCACTCAGCGAGTAGCAGGAGGATGAGGGAGAGGAACTGGTCAGGTTTCCTCACTGTGAACAGGGTTTGATTTTGAGAAGCTCAGCACAGGAATCAATGGTGGGGTCAAGGATTGATGCTAAGGTGCCTGTTCTTCAGTCTTAGAGGCTTGATGGTGGTTTGCAACACGTATCTGCTGTGGCTACACTTGCATACTCTGTGGTTGGTAGTATTGAGTAGACCTCACCCTTTGTAAAATATCTTCATTAAATTCAGTTCCAGTTGCTCAACTTGTCAATTTATAAGTTGTAGTGTCACTATTGGTACATATAGTTGTAATATTTGTGAGGTTTACTGAACAGAAAAGACCAAACCATTTTGCAACATGCTTAGTCACTAACTTGATTTATTTCTGGCCTCATACTTGTGGGCTGGAGCTATTTTCAGTTGAAATGGCAGCATCACCACCACTTGTATGATTAACGTAAGACAGCCAATGGTCTTTGCTCTACCTTAAACACAAAAGGCATGCCTCGGTTATCTCCAGTCACAGGGAATTCAGAAGTGCTGCACCTCATTCTTGCTTCAGACCTGTACGCTCTTTCGCAACCCCAGTGATAAGTCCCAGTGTGCAGCGCTAGAAACGGGTAGCATTGGAATGTTTCGTCCTAATCTTGCTAATCATTTCACTTTAGCCCGGGTTTTGTTCTGAGTTTGGTCAGGGGTCCAAAAAACTGCAGGGTCACACTATTCCAAAGGCCCAAAGGCTTCCTGGACGTCAGTGGACAAGGGCGAGCAGCCAGTGACGGGCACGCAAGCTTTTGATTCGCCACACAATGCTGGCCTTCTCAAAAGGCCCCACTGGCTCTTTGTCTCCCTGTTTTGTCTGTTATTGTTTTTATTGCTTTTTCAAAGCAATTTCATGAATAACGAGGGAAGCAGAGGGGCAATCTCCCGAAAGTCAGTCTGTCCCGCGCTCTCCCGCATTTTCATCCGCTCGATCCTCCCATCCGCTCCGATTCTGATTGTACGCATGCCGTCTGTCTCTCCACGTCATATTTACCTTTTTTTTTTTTTTTTTTTTACATGGTCTCTGCCTTGGTGTTTCTTTGAAAATCCAGCTTCTTGAGCATGGGGTCATTCCATGTCAAATGAGCCAGAGCCCCTATTTGGCCAATTTTTTTCCTAAAAATACCTTGGGGTGTCGAACGAAGGAATTGTTTCGGGTTTCGTGGGAGAGCCATTTTAAATTGGGGTGTGGCCCCCGGTTTTTGCACTCCCTTGTGAGCGTTTTTGGAAGGCTTATAAAATCCTTTCTAAATAAGATAGAACGCTGAAAAAGCCCCCGCTTTCAGGATCTTTTCAGAGTCAGAATCAAAAGTGCGCAATGATGAATCATTTGGGAATCTATGAGCATTTGAAAATGGGATTTTGGTTGGACGGAATTTTTTTTTTTTTTGCACAGTTTGGTGGCTCATTGTGTGGTCAGCTTTATACCCTGACCCAAATGTCAAATAGATACGTGATATTTAGGTTAAAAAACCTGAGGCAAAGCAATACAACACAAAATAAGCCTTGAATGAAAAAGTTATGGGCCTCTGAAAATTGTCACAGTGTAAAAAAAGAAAAAAACTCCTGCGGTACCCCTACTTTCAGGATGGCGGTTTACCACATAGATGGTTCGACAGCTGAATGAAATTTTGACCACTTAAAGATGCATATCCTAGCAATATTTGGTAAAAATATTGATATCTCAACTTTTCACCATAAACTATATTTTTGTCTTAACCTTCATCCTACCAACATATTTTACATACAAATCCTACCAACTGGGGTCCGTTCAGACCCCCCAAATATTTTTGTTTTTGTAACAAAGAAAAATGAATCACAAAAGACCTTTGCTTGTTTAAATGTGAAATTGGTTACATACAAGTGATAATAGCACAAAATACCAGAATATTAATCAATGCAGATTCGATGTCGCTTTGGTCAGATGGTTCTGAGATATGATCGCTTTCAGCGTCTGAAGTCCCGCTGCCAATGTTTAAAAGACAGAAAGGGAGATGCATGATGTGCCTCAAGACAGAGAGGTCAAAGAAGAATAATTTGGTGCTCAAAAGCGAGGGAGGTCATCCTATGGTAAGAGAACCCCTTATCAGGAAGATTTCACTGGGATTACCTGGTGCTAACACTGCATGGAGCAACAGACTCAACTCATTAGAGCTGTAGGCAGCAAATGCAAGCAGAACATTTGCCCATTCACAGGCAAAGAACGGTATGAGAATGGCCTATGAGGGATAACATTTGCCACAGGCGCTGATTCTCCCAAGGTACATACATCCAACCCCGCAATTGATAACTACCCATCGGTTACTTTTTACTGGCTTTAAAAAAGTACTTAATTGGTCAAAAATGAAACATTACTGTGCTCTGTGTGTGTGCATTTAGATGTATTTTTCACCTTAAAAACAATACGCATTTCTTCTGTCCCATTGTTTCTCAGTGCATTGAACATCTGCCTTCTTCCTTAAAACCTGCGTGCAAATGCATCCTGTTTATATACAGACTGCCTGCAGGGTCTCAAAGCCCCCTCTGTTACCTCTGGTTAGGACATGCTCCCAGAATGCTCAGCGTTGCTGGAGAGCGCGGCTCGCATCCATTTTGATACAGCGATGTCCGGCACACCCTCTCCTGTGCTTGTCTGTCATTGTTTTCTTTTGCCCACAAAGGGATTAAATCAAAAGCGAAATACGACAAAGCAGCGGAATTGCAGCATATGTTGTTTTATTTTGTGTTTTGAGACTTATCGTACAGATGGAAGGGCTTCCCATTCCTCGCTGGCGATTATTTGTACAGAACTTCCGGAGGCTTCCGCGACGTCTCAAACAAAAAGCCACAAACGCAGCAGTGTTTGTTTTTGCTCGAAGCATATTTATTTTTACAGGCTCACGACAATTAATTGTTTGCAGCTGTTCACAGGTTTACTATGCAGTGCTAATGTTTATACTGTGACCTGTAGATCCAATATATCAATTTTACCATTTCCTTGTCTTGAATTCGAAAATTTTTGCAGATTTAATTCTAAATAAAAATTAATCAAAGATTTTTTTCTCTGTGCATACAGTTTCTTGCAAAAGTGTTCGACCCTCATAGCATTTTTTCCATTTTGCTGCTCTACAACCTGAAGTAAAAGTGGATTTTTCTTTTTTTTTAGGGGTCTGTGCGATAATGTCTACACAAAACATGCTTATCACTTTAAGAAGCAAAACATTTTTATTGCTTTTACACAACCTATAAATTAAGACAGAAAACAGAAATGTTTGGGGTGTATAAATATCATGCCCCCCCCCGAAAAAAAAAAAAAAAGTCACTACTTTGCAGAACCACCCTCAGCTGCAATTACAGCTGCTAGTTTCTTCGGGTCATGTCTCTGTTAGCTTGGCACATCTCACACCTGGGATTTTACCCCTATTCTTCAAGGCAAATCTGCTTCAACTTCTTCAAAGTGGGTTTGTTCTGTTAGTCCACAGAAATCATGCATTGATGCCTCAGATTTTCAGTTGTACTGAGGTTTCAACTTTGACTAGGCCATTCCAAGACATTGAGTTGTTTCTCTAAAATATTTCAGAGTAGCTTTAGCACTGTGTCATTGTCCTGCTGAAAAATGAGCCTTCATCCTAGTCTCAAATTTCTGGTGGACTGCAGTAGGTTTACCTCAAGAATTACCCTGTATTTAGCGTCATCCATGTCTTCTACATAGCTGACCGGCTCCCAGTCCCTGTTGATGGCGAGCAGTTCCACAGCATGATGCCGCTGCCACCCTGCCTCACTGTGGGGGTGATGAGAAATGTTGGGTTTGCACCACACAAAGTGTTTCCTGTGACAGCCAAGAAGTTCCATTTTAATCTCATCTGACCAGAGATCCTTCTTCCAGATGTCTGGAGAGTCTCCCACATACTGTTTAGTGAATTCCAATTGTGTTTTCTTTTTTTCTGTCAGAAATGTGTTTATTTCTGGCTAATTTACCAGAAAGCCCAGCTCCAAGGTGTGTATGGCTTAAAGTGGACAGATACTCATTTTTGCTGTGGAACTTTCAAGCTTCTTCAGTATAATCTTTGATGTCTTTGTTGAATCTCAGACTAATGCCCCTCTTTCCCAGTCTGTGAGTTTTGGTTGGCAGTCTTCTCTTGGTGGGTTTGTGGCGGTGCAATATTCTTTACATTTTGTTATAGTGGATTTCATACTGCTCCGTAGGATGTTCAAAGTCTGGGATATTATTTCATAGCCCAACCCTGATTTATACTTCTCTACTACTTTGTCTCTGATCTGTTTGGGGAGCGCATTGGCCTTGCTGGGTGATACCCCTTGGTGAATGATGCTGCAGACTTTGGGGACTTTTGAAACCAGTACATTAAGGTTATGTGACACTTAGAACACTGGTAGACTTCATTCAACTATTTGTCACCTCTGCAGGTAACTGATTGCAACAGATCTTATTTAGGGGTTTTGTAGCAAAGGGAGTGAATACATACAGTGCTTAACAAATTTATTATACCACCTGTCATAAACGGGAGAAATCACTATTATTCTAGAAATGTTTCAAAAATTAGTTAAAAACTAAAAATTCTATTATTTTAATTTTATATTATTATATATTAAATTATTGTTATTTCTTTGATAAATAACAGTCTGAAACGACTCCTCATTCACACATGAAAACCAAAAAAACTTAATATTTTGTATGGCCTCCTTTGGGCTTGATAACAGCTTGCATACTTGCATTCAACCACTAAAACTCATTTTTATATCCAGGCATGCAAGTAAATAACTGTTATTTGGCATCTTTACCTAAAAATAATCGTGCTTTGCTATTTTTTTTTTTTTTTTTGGTCGTCATCATTGTCGCTCGTGTTCACTAATGAGCAGAGTTATTCCAGAAATTATTATTATCCCCCGCTAACACGAAGTGTGAGGGGGATATAGGTTTGACCTCTGTCTGCTCGTCCGTGCGTGTGTGTGCGTGTGAGCGTCCATCCGTCCGAGAGAAAGGGGACAACTTTTCTCAGAAACTATAACAGATAGGACAACCAAATTTGGTGTGTAGCTTCAGACCATAAAGGCCTTGATCGAGTTCGGAAATGAGAAGCACACGATTGGCGGGGGATGTTGTGGACCATGTCGACTTGTTTAAAAGTGAAATTTAACGCGATACCCTTGTGGTGATTGGATAGTGAAATTTATTTGCAATGCGGGGCATGTTAATCGCATATGCATGAATTGCAAAAAAGACTTTCATTGATTAAAATGCATTAAATGTTTGAATATATTTGGTTTATTTGGGGATCATTTCAGATCAGCAGCTCGGTGTAGGGGCGAGTCGCCCCCTTGCTGAACCGATCTGCAGCAGCAACAAACGCACTCTCGTGATGGCAGGAGACTATACTTGTCCTTAACGACCTCTGAAGTTTTTTTTTTTTTTTTTTAATCGTAATGTCGTCTCGGGTCTCGGAAATTCAGACCTCCCAAGTCTGGATGTAAACTGCAGATTTGTGAGATTTTATTGTTTCTAGTCGCGTTTCACGTTCATATCAGTAAATTTTGAGAAAATAAATTATTGCGTCATTCAGCTGTGGGTGGGCGGGGATGCCATCCTGGAACGAATCATTGCGCTTCAACGGAAGACATGCCCCCCCACACACCTCCGTGAAGGAGGCCCCAAATTTTCTCCCAGCCAATCAGAGGCGACTGATCGAACAAAATATATGCGCCACTGTATTTCCCCATAGAGCAATTCTTGTGAAGCTGATTTGAACGAAATAGTCGGCCTTTCTTAAAGCTGAAAATCAGCGCAGATTTCTCGGTAAAGAAGCGATATAATAAATAGACTGCGCTACGCGACGAGTTGTGGACATTTTCAGTATATTTTACTCTTGAAGGCAAAGTTACTATCTATCATCTGAGCCTTTTGCTCAAGCAGAAGGGGAAAGAGGGTCAAGCCATTCACTTGACACACACTGAGGACACACGAGATGGATCCAGATAGCAAGGTAACTCACTCACTTTTTTATTTTAGTTTATCTAAGCAGTGCAGAAATGTTCGTTTCCTAGTTTCCTGCTTTGTGACGTCAGACTCAGGATTCAGCTTGAAATGCGGCAAGACCAGTGAGCGATACACTCAGTTTACGTGGTAACTGATTCAACTGAGTGGCAAGCGTGGCTGTTTTAGCTCTTACGCCGACAGAAACCTCGAAACAGCCATTTTGCAGTGGCATGTGGTCGTCATCTTCGGTATTTTACCGGTCTCGATATGGGATTTCCGCTGGATGATGATAAAATGCTGTCCGCACTTCAGCCGAGTCAGAGCCGCGTGGATCCGGGTGAATTGTGAATCAGATGGCCTGACACTGCCAGACGATTAGAGTTTTTTTTTATCCAACTGTACTGTTCACTGGGCCTAGACAGGATAATGCAGTTATTTATTGTAGTAATCTTGGTATGGTTTATTATGCATTGTGGCCTAGATGTTGTGAAGCGTGGAATAAGCTTACTTTTCTTTATCATAATTTGCTTTCACAAACATAGCATCCGCTAAGAGGCGTATACTACCCACGCACACTCACAGCCTTCAATTTACATTAAAACCACAGCGCCCTGGGATGAGATCCTGCTACCTGTCTCCAAGGCGCACTTCCCAGTCCAATGTAAGATGTCGAGGTGAAAGCTGTCAGAACAAGTTTTAATTTAAAGTTCCATCGGCAGCTTTTGATGTTATTGTTATATTTCAGGGATGGGCAATGAGGGCCGTGTCTGTCCCTGGTTTTCACACCAACTTCTGGGCTTTCATTAGTTGATCATCTAAATTAGCCAAACTATTCATGAAATCTGACATTTATGGAGCATTTCTTTAAATTATCATGAATCACCACCAAAGACTGTTCTTGTCTCCCTACATAAATCATTTTTCTTTGATCAAACCCTTGCACAAATCTATATTTGTGTATGCAACCAGTTAACTCAATTAGTCAGGGTAATTGATAGAAATAAAAACCAGCGTACACACCGGCCCTCCAGGACCGGAGTTGCCCATCCCTGTTATATTTTGTTGGTGACATTATTCTGCTGAGTGTTGTGAAGAGCTCTATAACCAGTTTCACAACTTCTTGCACAAGTAATTTAGGAACATGAATATTGTTTTAATCCTACAGGGTAAGCCATAACACTGCTGGAGGTATTTGTATTCCAAGTAAAATTTGGTTTTGAATGCGGACTTAAAGGGAAAAAAATCACTGCCTGTAAAACGTGTAGTATTTAAGAAGTTTGAGGTGGGAGGTGAAAGCTTGTGTTGTCATGTCGCTTTTAATTTCTTGTAAATTTTGCAGGTTTTGTTGACAGCAGCGTGTCAGGTTTTAGATGGTTTTTGGCAGCTCTTGTATGCTGCAGACGTGACACAGCTGGCGTAACGCATGGGACCCTTTTTTCCGCTTAATAAAATCTGCGGTTTTTACGCTGGCGGCTTCCTGCGAATTTAGCCTCTGTCGGTGTGACTCATGTTTGTGCTTCTGTGTTGTGGCTGGCGAAGTTTGTTACTTCCTTCATCCGACACGGATGTCCTTTGAAGTTTTCGAGATGCTGATGCCATTTGCTCCCGTTTGATCGGCTTTTGCCCATATCGATTCCGAAGGGGCAATGTAGGGTAATGCAGGCTTCGCACGTAATTGGACGGTGTAACTCATTTTTCTCGTTTTGGTTTTGTATAGTCAGCAGCTTTGGCTTTGATATGAAATTGCGCATATGGAGTTAAGCTGCAGACTGTGCACATTAATTTGAGGGTATACACCTCTATTTCGGATGAACCGCGTAGGATTTTCAGCCCCTCAGCTGTTTCTTGGCCAGCGGTGTGCGCCTGCGTCATTGGTCCATGCGGAGCGCCATGAAAGCACATGAATGAAAGGCTTTAAGCTCATTCGGGGTTTCGTATTTTCATGTGGAGACCGTTACTGCTGCCTCATAGCCCCAGGACCAAATATCAGGATTCATGCCAGTATCGGAGTCGACAAATCAGGACACACTGATGAGAGAGATGGCCAAAGAAGGCGGCTTGTCAAAATCAATTCATTGTTTGGAAACAAGAAACCGTCGAGCTGAGGATGTTCAACTGACTCAGCCCACAATGAATTCAGCCGAAAATTAGTTTTAGTCGCTTAAGATTTAACTGAGGCCAAAATGACTTGGGGACAATCCAGAGCCAAACAGACCGTCACCAGGAAATATTCTCGGCGCCTGGTGATGTCCCTGTCACAGATTCTGAGCAGTCATGGAATAAAGAGGATTTGGAGCCAACTGCTAATTATGATTGTGTCATTAAATATTGTCTTCATTTGCGAAGTTTGTTTTGTTCAGGACTGCCCTTATATTTAGCTACACTTTTTGTCCTGCTGTTCCTTTTCAATGGTGGCAGATATCTTAAGTTTGTTGAATTCCTTCTAAGAGAATAAAGAACCAGGTGTGTTCACTGTCATTGTTGGATCACATGATTTGGCACAAAACAATAAGCTTTGCGGAATGTATCACTGCTCTCGTGTTTGCTTTACAATAGATACTCCATGACGAGGATATATCTGAAATATTTTCACTCAATTATGTCAGCAGCCTAACTGGTGACTAAGTGCTGCTTTGGGTTCTTGTCTGTTTTGATCCCTCCTCGGTCTGCTCTAAATTCTGCAAGGACTGTTTGGTTATCTGCTCTGTGCCGCCGTACATGCGTGTGAAAGTGAAGGTGTGCCTGTTCTTGAGTGTGGTTGTGAGGGCGTGTGAGCGCACGCATTTATGGGTATGACTGGGTTATTGTAGCTGTACTCTGTTGGGGACATTTTGGTTCGCCTCTCGGAGTATTACAGAGGTTTATGGCTAATTGGTAAAAGTCAGGGTTAGTGTCACAGTTAGGGTTAGGATAAGGTTTGGACTAGGTTTACTTTAGGCATAATGAGGTTACAGTTAGGGTTCGAGAATGGCTGTTCAGAATGAAAGTCAGTCAATCAAATGTTCTGACAAGTATAGTTGTATAAATGGGTGTGTGTGTGTGCGCACCTGTATTTGGTCTGATTCATGTGTGTGCTCATGTGTATTTCTGCATGCGTGCCTGTGTGCGCATGTACACATGCATAAGTGAACTGTATGTGTGTGTGCGTACAAGAGTGCCTGTGTTCATATCGGCGAGCACGTATATGTGCTGTTGAGTGTGTGTGTGTGTGTGTGTGTGTGTATATAGTGGGTGCGTCCAACTGTGTGATCATGTGGGTGAGGCTTGAGCTCTGACTGTATCCGCATTTCATATTGATCGCATTTTAGGGGGAAACAACTTTCTAAGATTTCTGTGAAGTTTAACTGTAATATGCTGAAAATTTCATATCTACGCAATTAACTGGCGGACCTTGAAAACGGCAATTTTGAAAATATTTGTATTTTCATTTCATTGAGGAAATCGGAGCATTATGGATATCACACCGTTGTGTCATGTCACTTCTTTGAACTTCATCAGTGTTTATCCTTTAATAATAATAACATACAATTTTGTTGATACAGTGGTCCAATGAAATTTGGACTCTACAGTGAAAACTTCAGGGCACATGTAACGCATTTATTTGGGGAAATGAGTAACTGCCACCTGCTCAGGCTGTCATTATACTAAAAAGCAAAGGATCTCCGTCTGTCCTTCGCATGTCTTGAGAAGCGTTCGTCCAGTCTTCTTCACACCCACCAGGTGTATTGATGAGGACCAATGGAAGTAAAGTATCGAGTTTGATGTTGTTTGGCTAAGCGGTTCTCGAGGAGTTGAGAGAGCCTGAAACGCCAATACTGCTCAAGCAGCGATAGAACAAGCGCTGCACTATACCGCGAAGCAGCAATTGAACAAGCCCTGCACTATATTGTGCAAGCATGTGTCCCTATTACAGTGAGCGCTGCGCTGGTTTCTGAGGACTAACCCAGAAATGGAGTCCTATCCCTGCAGCTCCTGCTGAGCAACAGTCTGTTACTGTGAGCCTTCAGCGTGAAGCAAGATTACATTTCATTGCAGTGATTCAGCTGACGCTTTTATCCAAAGCGACGTACACTTGAGTGGACCGGTCCTTAAGGGATTAGTGTGAGATTGTGAGCCTTGATCATGGGCCCAGCACCGTTCTCTTAGTGTCTACAGTGGGGCTTGAACCATCTACCATCTGAGTCCTGTCAAACACCTTGGCATGGCCCCAGTTCCTAAGTTGGCTCATTTACCAACTGCACACAGTAAACCACAGATGAGCTCTTTTCACTTTTGTCTCTGTTCCAGATTTGAGAGAGCTCCAGATGTCCTATTTGTGCAGTAATCTTGATAACTCTTTTATCCTGCCTTGCGAAACAATCACTGGCCTCGAGGCTTTCTTGGGGGGACCTGAGTAGTCTGTGGACATGGTGGCGCCCCCCACAGCACTGAATCGAGCTGGGCTGTGTGTACAGTTAGTGCTAGGATCACCAAGTAATCATCCTTAAATTGCTGGGTTTTCGTCTTCCTGCTACCTGTGCGTCAGGTGTGAAGACAGTCTGGCCAATCAAAAGAAGGAATAGTTCACTTAGTTGACTATGAAAAATTAACTGTTTTGGGGACTTGGGCTGGAAATCTCCCCTTCTGCTACTGTGTCTAATTGACAGCTGTAAACAGTGCTATAGCAATATAATTGAATTTAGTTGAATTGAATTGAAGAGTCAGGGCTGGATTTAGATTGGAGGCTCTGATTTTAACGTCTCTGATGTGCTGGAGAGGCTCGTAGCCAGGGCTACTTCAGTCATGAGTCACGGAGGGCCAAGGTCATGCAGCTCTTCAATTCAGCCAATCAGGACACCTGCTGATTTCCCTGATTAACATGTTGTCAGCCAGAGAGGATGGAAGGAATGGGGTCAAATCAGTGCGCTGATTGCTCGGAATAAAAACTGACCAACTCGTCGCCCACCAATGGGTTTAATATTCCAGGTCTGTATGGAGGTCTCACGTCAGTGGACGGGTTGTGGGTTTGAATCCTGCTTTGGCCTTTCGGTGGGGAGTTTGAATGTTCTCCCTGTGTTTGCGTGGGTTTCCTCAGGTACACCAAAGACAACCATGTTGGGCTTACTGACGACACTAAATTGTCCCTGGATTAGAGTTTGAGCGTGAATGGTGTTTGAGTCCCAGCAATGGATTAGCTGTGATGACCAGTACTTTTATCCTCAGGGAATCCATGTTATGTGCATATAGAGGCATGGCTGTGATTGGAGAAAATAACTTTGGGGGGAGGGGGCAATGCAGCATTAACTTTAAAAAACACTAACACCTGAACAGCAGAACATGAGGAGAGTACAATGCACATCGGATTCACAGCAGTTAATAAAATTTGTCATCTCATAGTTCACTATCCAGGGCGTGTTCCTGCTTCTCTCCCGCTGCATGCTGGGATATGCTCCAGCCCCGTCATGACTCCAATCATAAAAAAGTGGGTTATGTGATGGATGGATGGATGGTCAGCTCTATAGTCTCCTCTCCTGACAGTCACTGTTCAACATCATTGCACTGCAAAAAATGATAAGATAAAAATACTAGATAAGATGTATTTACTTATTTTAAGACTTAAAACACTTATTTCCATCACTATTTTTCTTAGTAAGACAAAAAAAAACTCTTGTTTTGAGGTCATTTTTACTAGCTTGCCAGTGGGGTAAGTAACTTTCACTTGTCAAGTCAAATGGTAACTTGTTTTAAGTTTTTTTTTTTTTTTTTTCTTAATACAAGTTACTATTTGACTTGACAAGTGAAATTTACTTGCCCCACTGGCAAGCTAGTAAAAATTACCTCAAAACAAGAGTTTTTTTTTTGTCTTACTAAGAAAAATAGTGATGGAAATAAGTGTTTTAAGTCTTAAAATAAGTAAATTCATCTTATCTAGTATTTTTATCTTACCATTTTTTGCAGTGTGCTCCCTGTCCGGTGCCTGTGGACTGGAACGTAAGCGCACTTTACGGTTATAAACGGCATCCTAACCTGCACATGCTCTGTTAACCGGGTCCTGGGCCTGTTTCTCCTACGGTCTGATAGTCTATATTTAGATTCTTATTGTTTTTGTGTTTTCCAGCCCTAGTTCTTCATTTTGATTCAGTGGAATTCAATTTTATTTGAATAGGACCTTTTCTGAAGTACTGTCAATTAAGAATGCTTCAATCGCCCAGCAGGATCTGTACTCCCTACAGGCTGCAGTGCAGTTGATTGGTTGCTGCTTTCTCCCTAGACGCTGGAGTGTAGTTAGTCTCTTGATGAAGTCAGAAGCCATATTTCCACTGCTGCCAGCTCTAGGGTTCATTGGGCAGCCCTCATGACAATAGTGGCGGCACTCGGACCTTTATGTCTGGATGAGCTACACGGTGAATTCTGGCCTCATGCTCACCTCCTCCCTTCTCAAATGCATGAGGGCCGATGGTTCACTCATGCAGAAATGAGCTGAGGGATGCCGGTTCATTCTGGTCCAAATGGAAGACTGATCAGAGTGGTGTAAATGAGCCTATCCTGTGTGTGTGTGTGTGTGTGTGTGTGTGTGTGTGTGTGTGTTTGTCTGTCCTTGTGTATGTGTGTCATCTGTGTGTTTGCCTCTCTATGTTTGTTTGTGTATGTATGACTGCGTTTGCATATGAATGTGTATTTATGTACACATTTGTTTGTGTGCTTGACTGTTTTACTGTATCTTTGTGTGTGTGTGTGTGTGTGTGTGTGTGTGTCTGTGTGTCTGTCTGTCTGTCTGTCTGTCTGCCAGCCTGCATGTGTGTTCTACCACTGCGTACCTTTGACACCGAGCCTGTTGCGCAGTTTTCTGTTTGTCTTAGTCTTTCCCCCCATAATGAACACACAGCCTGGGTGCCCGTAGTTGCCTGGCAACAGCTATAATTGCAGCAGGTGAGGTTGGCAGGCGTTTCCCAGGAAACTCAGGTGGCAGAAGTGACACTCAGTATAATGTCAAGAATGTCAGCCTCTCCGGGCAGATGGAGCGTGTATAGTAATCCTGGGCATTTTACAATCATGACCGACAGTGGTCTGGAAGGAAAAACAGTAAGCAGTTAGACAGGAAGAGGCCTGGGGAGGAAACGGACTCAAGGAGGGAACCAATCCCCTTCTGCCCCGCCCAGTGCGTGGCTTTAAAGGAGGGCCATGGCATTACTGGAGTGAAAATACAGTAGTTTTACCTGATGTCTTGGATTTTGCTAGATTGAAGATACTAACGAGCATAGTATTTATACAGCACTATCACATAGGTGCTAAAAGCGCTTTACACTGATATGGGGTAATCTCGCCTCACCATCACCACCAGAGTTTAGCACCCACCCGGGTGGTGTCGGGCAGCCATTTTGTGCCTGAATGCTCGCCACACATCAGCTGAGGTGGAGAGGGAGACCTTTGTCAGCCAGTTAAATCAGGGGATGATTAGATGGAAGATGGATTAGATGTCTCACTCTGTCATGAAAATAGCAAAAAGGAATTTTTACTCCTGTGCCGACTGTTCCCAAGATAATGCCATTTGAAATCTGGCTTCTTAGGGGCGCTGTACCTCTGTTTAAAACTATCAATTAAAAAATATACTAAACAAACCTCGGAAAGCCTGGATTTGCCCCAAAATTGGCCTCAATGTGATCCAAACTAATCTTAGATGCAGAATTCAGAGGTCTGCTTGATTTAATATAACATTTTGGAGGGTAAATTAGTTTAAATTTGCATGAAGTGAAATATTTTCCCTCTTACAGAAGGGCTCCCCATGACCACTCTGGTCAGTCTGACAGCGGTAATGCTATGAGCATTAATGTACTGTATATGAAGTGCATGAAACTGTAAGGTCATGGTTCCACTGATGCTGTTTGATTGGTCAGACTGCATCATGTGACTGATTCCTATTGATTTGACTCTTTTGTGGCTGATTACATCATCTCTTTGGGCCTCTCTCTATAAATGTATCAATGATCATTACACAACTTTAGCTGTTTAGCTGGCACTTACGATCAAAAGTGACTTCCACTTGACTGCTCTCAGCTATGACTGATCCTTCCATGGGGCAAAGTGGGGTTAAGGCCTTGCTGAAGGGACAAACGGTTGAGCGTCTTATGGTTGTCCTTAGTCTTGTGAAGTAATAGTAGAAAAATTTAAATGATTTAAACTGCTGGCTAAAGCTGTTAGCTTACTTTAGCAAAGTCATCCCCTGTAAGCAAGGTTAGCGCTGTTCACCTCTCCAATACTGCAAGTCATTCTGACTCGTATTGCTGAACAGAAGTGTTTACAAAAGTGCTTTTTCATTTCCTGCGATCCATTTATTTTGGCTTCATGAAGATACAGGGCTGCCTCATCCCTGCCTCTCAGTTACTGGTGTCTTACATCATCCGAGAGGTCCTTATTTGACCCCCTCCTCAACACAAACACTTGCGTGAGCATGCAGACACAGGCACAGACACACTCTCTATCACACACTTTTTCTTTACATAGGCTCTCTCTCTCTCACACACACGCGAATGCACACAAACACACACTCCCTTTATAATACATACTTTTTTTCACAGACGGTCTCTCTCTCACACACGCGCGCGCACGTGCACACTCACACCAACACATGCACCCACACCTTCTCTTGCAGACATACACACACACACACACGCGCGCACAAAGCTGACATTGTGCATCACCTGAAGTGTCCTCGCTGAGCTGTTATTCACCCAAGATGGCACACACTGGTCTGTCACGGCTATGGTTCGAACCACACAAAAAGTCCTTTCGAATGCATAACATTTAATACTGACTTTATCATGTTGTGAGGTGAAAGCAGACTGGAGTTTGACTGGTACTGGGCTAACTGAGTACATTCTATCCGTTTAAAAATGTGACCAAAAACAAAAAAAAAAAAAACAAAATTATGGACACTCCCTAGATTTCTGCCGTAATGGCCACTGGGGGAGTTGCGTTACATTTTGATATGGGGGGGTCGCAGCATTGGTCGACTCTTCACCAGGACGTAGAAGTCTCCCTGCAATGAGCAAACTGGACTGGATCCTGACCAGTGTGCGGGAGTTTACTGACAATTTACAACTGTGTCATTTCAGAGTCCCTGCCGGCGCGCTGTAAAAGTACATTAAACAGAGAAAGCAAACATTGTTATTGCTGCAGATACGAACGGCTGTAATCCAATTTGTGCCGCTCTCGCGAAGCTGGTGGACTGAGTGTCGTCTTTTAGATAAAAATATCGATGAAGAGTGCGTGTGTTCACTTGTGTAGGAGTTTGAGTGTGTGTGTGAATATGTGTGGGTATGCATCTGTGTTGGGGTGTGTGTTTGGTGTGCGTGTATTTAGGTTAAAGGGAAATGTGTCACAGCGCACTCTCTCAGTGCTTCACACATGTTGTAATCATTCCTCCAGCGTGTGGCCCCTTGGCTTGAGCGGCCTACCCCCACAGTGCACAAATTTTGTTTATTTTAGAGTTTACCAAGGGCTTTTTCCAACAAGGGAGCCTTTGCATGTTTAAACGCATTTCTGTCTCACTCTGTCTCTACATTGTGTCACACACTACGGTTTGTCATCGTTTTATGCCTTGAAATAAATCGCAATGGCATTGTTATCATCATCAATCTCATTTTCAGGTAACTGTGGTTATATTTTTGGTTAAAAGATCAGAGGCAAAACAGTGTTTTGTTTTATATTTTGGACAGCATGACTTCTTGACTGGGTTACTTAGTTTTTTTTTTTTTCACTGTGGTAGGGCTCTGCAATTTTTTCAGTGTTGACTGCTGGGTTATATCATTTTTTTTAAAGTGTGCCTGTAGGACTCTGCAGTTTTGTAGTGTAGGGTGTTGAGGGATCCAATTTTCAGAGCATAGACTGTCGGGTTATGTCGTAGTTATGACTGCTTATGTATTTTGATATAGTGCAACTGCAAGGTTCTGTTGTTCTGGAGAGTTGGTTGTAGAGACGTAGTTTTATTGTGTAAGCTGTCGGGTTATGCAGTTTATACAGTAAGCCATGTACTTTTTTATGGTTCCACTGCCTGGTCCTCTAGTTTTCTTTGTGCGGGCTGTATGGTTCTGTAGTTTTAGTGTGTTTGTGTTTAGTGTGCACTAGGTTGTAAGGTCCCTTTAAGAGCTCTACCCACAGCCTTCACATCCTGTTTGGGGTTTGGATAAAACAGCCCAGTATGAACCCAGTGACTTCACTTTGCCTGCCCCGATTGGCTGATCTTGGTATAGAATTGAATAGGGGCGGAATTATAGTTGAACATTCCGTTAATATACTGTGCCACCCAGACAGGTTTTTAACTGTCATATTCGTCTGTTGAAATCAATCTTTATCCTGAAAACTTGTGAGTCCCCCTTATTAATGTTAGAATTCTGAACTCTCTCTTCATGGGAAAATTACTAAACTGCTGTTTCACAAAGCAGCAAAGCATTTCACTGACCTCAAAGTTTGTATACTGTTCTGCTCCCGAGTACAGTGTTCTCTGACTTCACTCGTTGGTATGCGAGAGGTATTTCGCATCAGGAATGTACAGAAGACAGTCTGACAGACTTCCCAGATTTGAATGCGTAGGAAATGTCTGTAGGTTTGCTATGTTGCTATGACTAAACAAGCATCAAATGAGATGCCAAACCGCACAAGATGACATCACTGTTGTCTCAAACTTATGCTGTCAGCTCGGAGTGTGTGCTTGGTCTGTTTACATCATCGTGCAAAATGTGATGGCTGAAGTTGAAAGGTCAACATCAGTATGCAGGTGTAGTATGTGAGTGTGTGTGTTCGCGTGCATGCACTCGTTAATGCGTCTCTCTCTCTCTCTCTCTCTCTCTCTCTCTCTCTCTCTGACTAACTGACTGACTCCCTGTCTGTGTGTATGCTTGTCAGTTAATCCATCCCTGGAGTACACATTTCCACATACAGTCAGCAGCACCCCCCCCCCCCCCCCCCCCCATCCCCATGAAAGCAATCCAGAGTTTGAGGAAGTTTGGTGAAGTGAAAAAATCACTGCTGATCTCTTTTTCTAAACAGAAGTGTTATGTGGTGTTCGAAGCCAATTTTTGCTAACTGAGCCTGATTTACAATCCACATCACTCTGAGATGTTTTGACATGGAATTTTAGGCTTTCCTTACACATGCATGTGCGGACACACACACACTGACAAGCACTGTTTGTCCTTTAGGTCCTGTTTTTTACAGCGTGTTCGCGTAAGTGTTTGCATGTCTATGTAATACAAGGAGTGCACTGGAGATTCTCTTGCTCAGGTCTCGTAATTTGAGCAAGATGCTTGTTCTACGCAAACCCTTTCTGCCCTTTAGTGGTAATTCATTAATATAAAACCACTGCACTGCTCAAGGTTTGAGATAAACAGGCCGAACCCATATTTGGGAACAAAGAGTGCATTTGGAAATTGGAGAACTTCGCTGCCCTAGTGTCTGTCTCTGTTGCCAAATACATCTGGCACTGAAGCAGCCGCTGTGTATACAGAGGTGAAGAGTTTCGTTTAGAAATCAGCTCTGAGACAGACTGAGTCATCTCAGGTCAAGGGACAGCCCGCAGACTGTCACTGTGTCGTGTCTATTATGCAACGTGCGTTACGCAGTATGCCGTGTGCAGTTTTAATAACACAGTATGCTGCGTACAGCACATTAGTGTGCACTATGAGGGACATACTTGTGGCCATAGAAGCTCTATATTCTTGCTGCTCATGAAGTCGAGTGCATTTACGATGAAACCTCAGACAGTATGTAAGCTGGCTGAGCGCTGTAGTGTGGACAGTCCCTGAATATGATTTTTTTCCCTCTTTTTCAGAAAGTGACGTTTCCGTTGGTGATGGCGGTGGGAGTGGCTGTGATTGGATCCTTACAGTTTGGGTACAACACAGGAGTCATCAATGCCCCGCAAAACGTGAGAAATGCATGCGCACACACAAATGCACATGCTTGCACACTCAAACACTCGCTTGTACAGCTTTACTTTTATGAACATTGTATTGACTTACATTTTCTCTGTACAGAATTTGCCAAACCTCAAAGGTAGTTAAATTATGCCGAAACTTAATCCCAACTGTGACCGTAACACTAACTTCAACTAATTAGCCTTAATCTTCTGTGATCTTTTAGTGAGGACCTCCCAAAATGTCCTCACAACCGCAGATTTCCTCGCTACATCTGTGGTCTCTTAAAAGTTGATTCTCACAAGTGTAGCTATTCCAACTCAGGCATACACAAACACTCACATGCATACACACACATTGACACACGTTCACACAAGGGCACGCACTCTAGTTTTGCAATTCATCTACAAACCACAAATGGCAAGCAACACACACAGACACGTGTGCGTGTCAGTTGCACAGACCATGAGGTTGATAGGAGAGATGAGCGACTCTGCTTGGCTCTGTGGGGTGGAGAGGGGCTGCTGATGACCTTTGGCTTAAAAAATGCTCCAGGCCGATTAGATTACGTCTCTCTCACTGGCCTCCACCTGTGCCGGGGCCGGATGGATGCTGGATACTCTGTACCTCTGAGCGACGGGGGAGTTAGCGGGACCGCGCTTTATCTTACTGAGGCCTGCAGCCACACGCCTGGCTTCCTCCACGGCCTGTTTATCAGACACCTGCTTTTACCCTGACCTCACCAGCGCTCCAAACCCAATGATTTGTCTCAGCTCTCGCATCGCAGAACACGCTCTGTGACCCCCCACCCCTTGTTTCCATATAAACTGAACCTCGTGTAAGCGGTGATGACCAAAATCTAAGGCATTCATTTCAGATTAGATCCTGAGTGTTGCGTGACGGGTCGAGAGTCGAACGTGACATTTACTGAGGTGAGCGCGTGCCCTGGAGCGCAGAATTGGCTTGCAGGAGCTCAACCCCTGTGACCTTTCATTATGCATTCAAACACTTCTTCATTCAGTTTTTAATCATTTCTAGTAGAAGGCTACTGGTCAACACCAACTATATTTTCTAAGCTTTTTTTTAGCTAATTTAGGAGAATTATGATGAGCTGAATCCAAAGATCACATTGGTTTTGCTTTACCAGGTCAACTTTTTGAAATATCGCCACATGTTGATTTTTACATTTTTGTTTTCATGTGCAGGTATTTTCGCTTTATATGATGCAACATTCTTTTTTATTCCTTGAAACAAACAAATTCTGAAGAGTTTACCTGTGCTAATTTATGACCAACAGGTACATTTATTTTCAGGTGAATGAAATGGCTTCGGGCAGAAGATCTTGCAAAATAAGCCCGATGTATTCTGCTAAATCTGCGGTGAACACACCTTTGTTCCTAACAGGAATCCCGTCACAAGTTCCATAAAGCTTGCTTGCCATGCTTATTTTGGTATGAAAATTGGTGACCAGGTTATGGGCGCCACACATGGTATGCAAGACAGACACCGGGTGTCTGCGTCGGTGGACCAAGGGCTAGAAGAGTTGTCTGAAGTCTGAAGTTTGGAATTCCCAATTAATACATTGTGTTAGAAAACAATGTTTGCTCTTTAAAACCTATTTCAGATAAGAAATATTAACCAAAAATCAGCCAATAATGTCACAGAAATGTCATCAATTTAGTCAGAAGATCGTTTTTTTTAAATAATCGACCTAGCACAAAAACCTGACCTGATCAAGAGAAACGGATGTCATTTTCAGATTCTGCGGTGCAAAACTTTCTTAAATCAGTTGAAAAAACTGAGACAATTTACAAAATTATTTTTTTTCTAACCCAGTGTAATTTTCACCTGATGCTTATTCTCATGTCTAAAATCCCAATCGATTAGCTACAGGCCTCTCCACACAATGGTTTTAAATTACTATTCTCCCCTTTATTTTGTGATGAACATGTACACACTTGCGCTATTCTTGGCTGTGCGGTAATTGGCTAAGTGCTGAAAATTATTCCATCTTGACCCACTGTGAGCCAGGCTGGCTGGTTTACGCTGTTCATCGGTCTTCAAACTAGTTGACCAGTTGAGCCACCTATAATCAGCTAGTCCACTGGAATCTGCCCCAGCTTACCTTGCCTGTTTAATGAGCAACAAACTCAGACATGAGCAGCTAGAAATGTTAGAACACTGTTCAAGGCAGCTCAGAATCTCAGCTGGTCTTAAGGTCTTTCCATACCGAGGACGAAATGAAAAACAAAACAATGAAATGCGGAATACTAGTTGATGGTGATATGCTAAAGCTTCAAATTCAGTGTGGATAGGCTCATAGAGATATATGGCTTTAATTTTTTAATATACGCATTTCCTCTTCATCTTTTCATTTTGTCCTTGGTGTGAAAAGGCCTTTAGTTAAGAGGTGTGCAGTTTAGGTGTCAGATTTTAAAATTCCTGCTGTGCTTTTCGTCCACTTGTTAACTCCGCCACAATCTCAAGGTCTCTTGCATTTGGCCGATTAAGCAAAGATAGCCACTTTGAGCAAAGTACTCGGGAGGATTTGAATTCCAATTCTTGAGTTTTCTCAAACTAGACTTTCCACCTCCGGGCCTGCATTGAGAAGATCGTCGTCGTGTGTGGCACGGACACATTGTTCTTAAACTGACAGCTGCGATAATTCTGAGTGTTGCCCAGACTGATTGGAGGTTGAGTCAGCTGAAGAGAGACAGCATGGGAGAGATGTAATTGAGCCGAGATCATTAGTTAGAGATGCCTTGCCGGTCATCAGCCGTCGCTAATATTTCCATAGATGCCTGGAAAGCACATCGGGAACAGCACTGGTAGCCAAGTGGGCAGGCAGATAATAAACTATCAGCTGGGCAGGAGATTAGGGCGGAGAAGGAGCATTCCTTACTGGTGGCCGTGGCAACCTTTGTCAACACTGCTGAGTCATCTAGGGGCGGGGTCTCTCCATGAGTGTCTGCTTCCTCCGCAGACATAATTATACTGAAGTGACATCTGCTGCCATCTGGTGGCCAAGTACAATCACTTCTCAATTTACTTCAGAATCAGAATCTGGTTTATTGGCCAAGTATGCATAATTTGATGGTATTCACTCTCATATCGCCCGAACCATCTTAGAATTGGAACCAGTTTTATATGGTTGTGCTGTAGAAATACTTGTAGACTGCTCTATTCGCAGTCAGTCTTAAATGCAGGAAAACCGAAAGACTTTCAAAAACATCACTTATTCCAAAATGCACCGCTTTCATGAATTGGTACATTTATTTTTCTTTTTTTAACCAACATGCATTTAGTTTGAGCAGAATCTTTGTCATGTTGTTCAACATGTATAGTGCTCTGTTTTTATTATCTGTACTGTGTCACCCAGTCAGCAGTATTTAAATTGTGCTTTTTATGCCATAATTTCTCTGTTTGAACTGGTTTTGTCTACAGGTTGTTGTTTATAATTTGTCCATGACCGTATTTTGCCAGTGTTTTTAGAACAATCCTGGTGAAGCCACTGGCAAATATCCACAGTAATGGACAACAAAGAATCTATCTAATCCGCAGCCCCGATTCCAAAAAAGTTGGTACATCGTGGAAAATTCAAATAAAATCATATAGGAGAGATTTGGAAAATCCATTCCCTCTCTTCGATATTGAAAGCACAACAAGAACACATTATTTGGTGCTTTGACTTATGAATTAAGTTGTTTCAAGATAATGTACTCTTTTTTGTCTTATTGTCTATTTTCAATAAGCAACTAAACTCACATATTGGAACATCAAATAATATCCTTTTTATTATGGTGGAATATCTATGGACTGTTCAAATCAATGCTTTTTGATTTTATTTTGATTTTTAGCTATCTGATTAATTTTTCCGGACTGGTTGTAAGCTGAGCTGCGAAACGCTGAATCGGAGAGACCTTAAGGTTTTAATCCGTCTCTGATCCCTTTGGCAGATCATTGAGGCCTTCTACAATGAGACGTGGGAACAGCGCTACAGCAAGCCCATGCCCCAGACCTCCCTCACCACCCTCTGGTCCCTGTCCGTCTCCATCTTCTCCATCGGAGGCATCTTCGGGTCCTTCTCCGTCGGGCTGTTTGTGAACCGTTTCGGAAGGCAAGACAAAAAAAATTTTTCTGTAAAATTAAACTGATTTAGAACGAGTGCAGACTGCAAACCCCACTGGATTCACTTCCTATCCCAGTAACAGATTTAGAGTCTCCGTTTATTCATCCACTGGAAAATATTGAAACAAAATATGTTTACATTATTGCAACCATTATCATTGCAGTACTTGCGTGGTCCATTAGGGACATCTAGTGGACCATGCAGGCGCTGCTGTGATAATGGCTGCAATATATATTCGATAAATTAGGAGAAAACATTTTTTTTGACAGATAAAAATAACCATTGTCATTTTCAACTATCTATCAAATGTGCAGAAATTAATTGTAGAAGTTCAGCTCCATAAGAATTGTACCTTATTTAGCAATTGTATTGTATACAGTTCAATTATTTGTTCAAACTGTCGGGTTTTGAGGCTCAATGAGGGGTATTGGTTGTTATTTTAGATTCTGTGTACCTCAGTCAGTAATACTGCCAAAGCGCGTCCAAATCTGAGTCATTTATTTTGAAGTTATAGTCAGTTTAAACTAAACAAAAAATCTGCGGCAAGTTGGCCAATTTAGCCCTTGTAAATTAACCATTATTCATGAATCCATTAAACATTTTTACATAAAAAAGTTTAAAGAACACTTCATTAGTGTTTACCCTCTGAATGAGTTCCAGCAGTTTGTGAGAAGATGGGTGTTAAAATCCTGTTTCCTTGGGTGACCTGACACTGAAAACTCCTCAATCAGCGGAAAATATTATCTGTTCGAATTGAGACATTTTCTTACCCCACAAACAAATCTTAAAACAGGTTTAACAATCTTGTCAAAACGTTGTCATTTTTAGCAAAAACATGATTGAAATAAGATCTCAACCTGAATTTTTGTATATTGCCTTTTAAACAAAAATGCAGGTTTTGCGGCGCTTCCATGTAGGAACTACTCTCTCCTAGTGCTTATGGTCCATCTCTTCAGGAATTACTCCTTGCTAATGGCTAAAGATTGCTCTCCTCTGGAAGACTTCCATGCAAATGAATGACTTTGTTCTCGGAAGTACTCTGTGCTAATTGCTAACTTTTCATTCTCACGGGCAGTTATCTGGGCTAACAGCTAATGGGCTCTTTCCATTTGTAGGAAGTATTCCATGCTAATGGCTAATGTCCTGGCCTTTGTCGCTGCTGCCTTCATGGGCTTCTCCAAAATGGCTGCATCCTGGGAGATGCTGATCATCGGCCGCTTCATCATCGGGCTCTACTCAGGCTTGTCCACAGGTTTCGTCCCCATGTACGTTGGCGAGATCTCTCCCACCGCACTCAGAGGGGCCCTGGGTACCCTACACCAGCTGGGGATCGTTATTGGGATCCTATTAGCTCAGGTAAATTTTTTGGGGGGCGAGGGCGGGGCAATGCATAATATTGCATTAGCTGAGAGTTAGTGGGGGTTACTGTACTTAAAATGGCACTTAAGTTTAGTGTCCTTGATGGAAGGATTTAAAAGTGCCTTAACACAGTGCCGCACCCCCTGTGATGAATATTGTTCTGGCTCCACCTATTTTGAGTTAAACTCGTCGGTCTGTTTCCGATAGCTCCGTTGGTCTCTAAGGATGCTTTTTCAAATTTCCGAATGCACGGTTTCAATTGGACGTTTGTCCCATTTTTCAAAATCCTGATTAACAAGAGGACCCCTCAATTCACTACCATATAGCAAAATTGGTTCAGTAATAGACTTGAATATTTTGATCCAGATCCTAACAGGGATATTTGTTTGAAGATTGTTTATTGCATAAAAAGCCCTCCTTGCCTTATCTCTTAGGTCATTAATGGTCAGATTGAAATTTCCTTTGGAGGTTATTTTTAGTCCCAGGTATGTATAGTTGTCCATGTTTTCTGTGGCAGTGGAGCCCAGTAAGAAACTAGTTGCGATTCCCTGACACTTGGATCGTTTTTGAAACACCGTAATTTTAGTTTTTTTCCAGATTAACCGTCGGGGCGCATGTCTGACAGAAGTTTTGCAAATGATCCAGTTGCTGTTGTAATGCCTCCTTTGATGGAGCCAGCAATATTAAATCATCTGCAAAAACAAGGAATTTAATTTCTATCAGAGAGGGTGACACCAGGGATATTTGATTGAGTGATTTAGCCAAATCATCAGTATAAACATGAAACAGGATGGAACTGAGACTGCAGTCCTGCTTCACCCCTCTTCTTTGGGGGAAGAAATCTGTTTCCATTTTGCCAATTTTACAGCACATTGAATGTTTGTAAACATTGTTTTAATTATATCATTGGTTTTCCTTCCTGCCCCCTTTGTCAATTAGTTTCAGGAGAAGACTGTGATGCCAAATGTAGTCAAATGCTTCTTTGAAATCTAAAAAACCTATTTTGATGAACATGTTTATTGCTGAGGGTATGGAGGGTATAGATACGGGATGGGGTTCGATGCTGCGTTGTAAATTCTACCTGGCTCTTGCTCAGGACGTTTTGCTCACTGAGGAAGTTTTGCAGTCGGCTGTTTATGATGCTGCAGAATAACTTTCCCACTTTGACACACGTGCTTCGGTAATTGTTCGGGTCAAATTTGTTTCCATTTTTTAAGATTGATGTGTTGATTCCTTTGCTCCAACTGTCAGGGAAATGTCCAATGTTAGGAACAAGGCTGAATCATTTTAATATGGCAATATGGTTGCTAAATTTCAGGATTTCATTTTACATGCCATTGGCCTTTCTTGGTTGTCGGGCATGGATCTTGGTCAATAGCTCTACTATGGTAATTTGATAGTCCAAAGGTTTCTGATTGTGTTTAATTTAGTGTTGGAAAAAAATTATATAATTAATTAGAGGCTTTGTCATTTATTAATCTTGATTAATCACATTTTTATCAAATAGCAATATTTGACACAATAAGCAAAGTTCTTCAATTCAAATAAATTTTGGTTGACGACTGAATCAATGAATAGACATAATTTCAATTAAATTAATTATTAACGCGTTAAAGTCCCAGCCCTAGTTTAATTACAGATTTTAGAGTTTTTAATTTGTTGAGGATATCCTTTTGTGCTGAATACAGTGTTACGGTATTGTATAGATTTTCAAAGTGTTTTGTCCATATTTCACCATTCTGAATAGCCTATTCATCCATGTGTGGTTTGCTGAAAGAGTGAAATTTTTTCAAAGTCATTTGAATCAATGGACTCTTCAGTAGTATCAATTTAGTTCTTTACTTGGTGTTTTTTTTAGTTCGGAGAGCTCTTCTGTGTAATTTTAGTGTTTCCTGATTTTGGAGGCGGAGCTCAGGGTTACCGGGTTGTCTTTGTTTCTGAATTGACAAATTTCTGAGTGTTTTTCTTAGATGTCTGCAGTCCATTTTACATTGGGTGAATTCTTTGATTTGTAATGCTAAGTTTTTTTCAGACTGGATAAATGTGCCGCTCTGTCAGATATGGTGTTAATATCTCTTACGGCCTGATTTAGGCCATCCTTACTGCAGGGGTTACGATGAGGAGAGAAAGTGGACTGATTGGGATTTTTGATGTCTAATGTTGTACGTTAACGATGTTCAGACCCAGTGTTCTGCACAGCCGTAGGAGTTGGTGGCTGCTTTTGTTGACAGGTCTGTCAGACTTGTTCCTGTGGGGAATGCTGATTTGGGTCAGTATATGTGGGTCAGTGGAGTCTGATTCAGTACCTGTCCTGGCATTAAGGTCTCCACAGATCAGCACACTACCCTGTGCCTGGCAGTCATTGATCTCATCCTGAAGACAGGAGTAATGGGATTCTGCAGGGGGGATATATGCTGCACACATGAATGTGTCTCTATCTGTGGCGACAACCTCTCTCTTCATTTTGAGCCAAATTGAGAATTTGCCTTTTTTGATAAATTCTCTCACTCTCTCTCTCTCTCGCTCTCTCTGTGCAGATTTTCGGGTTGGAGTCCATCATGGGCAGCGCCTCCCTGTGGCCCCTGCTGCTGGGGTGCACTGCGTTCCCCGCTGTGCTGCAGTGCGCCCTGCTCCCCTTGTGTCCCGAGAGCCCTCGCTTCCTGCTCATCATCCGCAACCAGGAGACCCAGGCTAAGACCGGTGAGACACACACACACACACACACACACACACACGCGCACACACACGCACACGTGTGAACACTACCACACACACGCACACATACACGCCAAAAACCAGGAGACCCAGGCTAAGACCGGTGAGACACACACACACACACGCGTGTACACTACCACACACACACACACACACACACGCCAAAAACCAGGAGATCCAGGCTAAGACCCACACGCCTATGATTAATAAAGTGATTAAATACGACCCCTTTGAACCTTATGCCCTGCATTTCGCCCTGATAACCCTTCACTAAACTAGCTAAAATATATTTGGACACTTGCGCCACGTGCTTCAGACTGTGCACTTAGATCGTTAAAATAGTCCCCTAACTGTGACTCTACACACAAACCGTAGTTGAGCTCCAACACTAAAGATAAAACTCCTCTCCGTAGTAAAGGGGCAGAGCGGTGTGGTGGATGTGTGTGTGTTCCTGACGTGACCTTGTGTGTGACGTGCCCGTCTCTCTCCCTCAGTCCTGAAGAAGCTCCGCGGCGTGTCGGATGTGAGTGCGGACATGCAGGAGATGAAGGAGGAGGCTCGGCAGATGATGCGAGAGAAGAAGGTGACCATCCTGGGGCTGTTCCGCTCGCCGCTCTACCGCCAACCCATGATCATCGCCATCATGCTGCAGCTGTCTCAGCAACTGTCCGGCATCAACGCTGTGAGTGTTTACTGTACGCCACACACGCGCACAGACACACACACACACACACACACACACACACACATGCACCGTATACACACACACACTGTATACACACACACACACACACAGATGCACTGTATATATACACACACACACACACACATGCACTGTATATATATTCACACACATACTTACAAACCCCCATTCCAATTAAGTTGGGACATTGTGTAAAATGTGAATAAAAACAGAACACAATGATTTGCAAATCCCTTATGAACCTGTATTAAATTGAGTACACAAGACAAGATATTTAATGTTCAAACTGATAAACTTTTGTTTTTTTTTATTGGTATTATTAATCATTTTGAATTTGATGCCAGCAACACTTTCAAAAATAGCTGGGACAGGGGCAATAAAAGACTGGGAATGCCCAAAAAGTTGAGGGATGCCCAAAAAACATGGAACATTCCTAAACTGAACAGGTTAATTGGAAATAGGTGAGTTTCATGATTAGATATAAAGGGAGCATCCCTGAAAGGCTCAGTCGTTCACAAGCAAGGATGGGGTGAGGTTCAACATTTTGTGAACAACTGCGTGAGCAAATAGTCCCAACAGTTTAAGAAAAATGTTTCTCTGTGTGCAATTGCAAGGAATTTAGGGATTTCATTTTCTACACACACGCACTGTACACACACACACACACACACGCAAATGCTCTGTATACACACACACACACACACACACACACACACAATTGCAAGGAATTTAGGGATTTCATTTTCTATAGTCCATAATATCAACAAAACACGCTGAGAAACTGGAGAAGTCTCGACACATAAGCGGAAAGGCCGAAAACCAAAATTGAATGCCCGTGACCGTTGGTCCCTCAGGCGGCACTGCATTAAAAACCAACATCATTCTGTAAAGGATATTACTATGTGGGCTCAGGAACACTTTAGAAAACCATTGTCAGTTAACACAGATGGTCGTTACATCTACAAGTTCAAGTTAAAACTCTACCATGCAATGCAATAGCCATATATCAACAACATCCAGAAACGCCGCCGGCTTCTCTGGGCCCGAGCTCATCTGATATGGACTGACGCAAAGTGGAAAAGTGTGCTGTGGTCTGACGATTCCACATTTTGAATTGTTTTTGGAAATCATGGCCTTTGTGTCCTCTGGGCTAAAGAGGAAAAGGACCATCCAGATTGTTATCAGCGCAAAGTTCAAAAGCCAGTATCTGTGATGGTATGGGGATGTGTTAGTGCCCATGGCAAGGGTTATTTCCACATCTGTGAAGGCAGCATTAATGCAGAAAGGTACATACGGGTTTTGGAGCAATATATGCTGCCATCCAAGTGACACCTTTTTCAGGGACGTCCCTGCTTATTTCAGCCAGACAATGTCAAGCCACATTCTGCATGTGTTACAACAGCGCGGCTTCGTAGTAAAAGAGTGCGGGTAATAGACTGGCTTGCCTGCTGTCCAGACCTGTCTCCCATTGAAAATGTGTGGCCCATTATAAAGCGCAAAATACAACAATGGAGACCCTGGACTGTTGAGTAACTGAAGTTGTACTTCAAGCAAGAATGGGAAAGAATTCCACCTCCGGAGCTTCTGCAATTGGAGTCCTCAGTTCCCAAACGCTAAAAGGAAAGGTGATGTAATACAGTGGTAAACATGCCCCTGTCCCAGCTTTTTTGAAACGTCACCGGCATCAAATTCAATACGAGTATTTCCAAAAAAACAGTAAAGTTTATCAGTTTGAACATTAAATATCTTGTCTTTGTAGTGTACTCAATTGAATATAGGTCCACAAGGATTTGCAAATCATTATATTCTGCTTTTATTTACGTTTTACACAACGTCCCAACTTCATTGGAATCGGGGTACTTCCTTTACACTCCTGTAACTCTGTAAGAGTGTAATACTCCTTGCTCTGCTCTGCAGGTGTTCTACTACTCTACCAGGATATTTGAGAAGGCAGGTGTGGCGCAGCCGGTCTATGCCACCATCGGCGCAGGGGTGGTGAACACTGCTTTCACCGTGGTGTCAGTGAGTATCAGGGCCTTGTGCGCTCATTTTATCTCTTCCTTTTACAGGACTCCTCTTCCAGAGCAGATGCTGATTCCACACTCAGATCACAGTTTGCTTTGCTTCTAAAGTCGCTGTGTTTCACCTTCAGCAAACAGCAAACGTTGTTTCGGATCCTTCAGTCATTTAATGAAGTTTAAAAGATATCTGATTTTCATGAGTTTATTGGCAAGACAACAGCATGGTGTGAGAATTTAACAGTGCTTTAACTGCGCTGTCCCAATCTCTCTCTCTCTCTCTCTCTCTCTCTCTCTCTCTCTCTCTCTCTCTCTCTCTCTCTCTCTCTCTCCCCCTCCCCCTCTCTCTCTCAGCTCTTCGTGATAGAGCGTGCTGGTCGCAGGTCTCTTCACCTCATTGGGTTGTTGGGAATGGCCGGATCAGCAGTCATGATGACCATCGCTCTCGCTCTGCTGGTATGTTCTCACCCGGACGCTCCACTAGCCAATCCGCCAATCACACCAGTGCCGACATGCAGTGCATGAGAAGGTCGTCAACAACACACATACTTTAAATACGCAGTGGCGTACGGTATGTTTCCCATGCTCTCTCTGAGTGTGGTCATCCACTGCTAATCTTACAGTGCACTTCTCCCTTTTCTACTCAGTACTTTTCTTTTTGGGCAGAATAGGTGTGTTGAAAGATGTCAGCCCTTGCCTTGAAAAGCACTCTTCTTCTACGATCTTTTCTGACTGTTATTGGACACAACAGCAGCTTCACTTCCTCACAGTAAAACCTTTGCTGAATGCTGTGGCCAATTTGATCATAATTCGATGATTTTAAGTAAACCGGACCACTTAGCACCCTTAACTACATGAAAACAAAATGGCTACGGAGAAACGGTGTCACCCAAAAAAAAACTAATTAAAATATTTTATATTTTGATATCGTAGGCTGCTCATCTCTTTACGAAATATCACTTCACCAGGGGCATTTCCACTAGAAAACTGTTTTGGACTACTATTTAATTCCCACTGCTCCTCAGAATCCATAACAGATACCATTTTGGTGTCACTCTCCATTTTGATCGTTGTTTTTTTTTCGAGAGATGAGAGAACACGAAACTGGTAAACAATCCATCCGCAGTTCTCCGTGTGCAAGCAATTGTAAGCAAAGGATTTTTCTAGAAAATTATGCCTTTTGCTTCGAGGAGCCAAGTTATCCCAACAATAACTGAACATTTCCATATTTGGGCATGAGGGGGAGGAGCTGATTCTCACCTTGATTTTGACGAATAATGTAAGGTAATCGATGTCGAAAGAAATACAATTACTGAGAGATTGATAACCATTCTTACCAGTCATATCTGACTGGGATTTGGCTGTGCCTTAAGGGCATTGTACTCAAGTGTACTCAGCTTTCTGTAGCAACAAACATTCAGTATTTGGGTGTGCAGTCGGTAATTGACTGTATGCTCTGTGGACAGTTTATAACTTCGAAAAGCACAACAAGAAATTGTTTCAGGCACAAAAATTTGTACGAGATCTAGTGGATTTTGGGATGGTGAAGGAAAGGGAATTGTGGGTAAAATGCAGCTCTCCTGCTGTACTCCCCAGAATAATCACAGCTGGATGTCGTACGTCAGCATAGTGGCCATCTTCAGCTTCGTGGCGTTCTTCGAGATCGGGCCGGGCCCCATCCCGTGGTTCATCGTGGCCGAGCTGTTCAGCCAGGGACCGCGGCCGTCCGCCATCGCTGTGGCCGGCTTCTGCAACTGGACATCCAACTTCATCGTGGGCATGAGCTTCGAGTATGTGCGGGTGAGCACCATCGCTATCAGTCTCGTCTTTGCTTTGGACTCAAGGAGTCCTCTGTATTTCATAACTTGCCAGGTGTTCTGCAACAATTTTTTTCACATGATTTCAGCAGTGTAATTTGCCAATTTGCACATCCTTGCAGGTAGAAGTCTGCCAGGCAGGCTAAATAGAAAACAGATGGGTATTTGAATTGTTATCAGCGAGCATATTTGTGTCCAGGTAAATTTGGCCAGGTCTCTGTTGAAGAGCAGATTCTGGATGTGAAAGAGACACTACATTTCGAGTGGAACTTATTTTTAGCTGTACAGATTGAAATGGACGAATCGTGGGCTCCGTCTTGAACTATGTTCAATCAGATGCTATGACAAAGCGCTTGTACATTAGCCGTTTTTCGATGAAGGGCAATTCCTCTACTTCTGGGCTACAAAGAAGGGGCCCAGACTGTGCCCTGCCAGTCAAAACCATTTGAACTCTGACTATTTTCAAGCAGTCAAAAGATGGTGAAAAAAACATAAATGCTCTTTGTTGTACAATAGTTACGTAAATCCTAGGTTATTCAAGATGACACTGTTTTGTCATAGTCGCCCTTGAGCAGATTCATGGCAGTTTGTTGTACATGACAATCATATGGTTTGAAGGTCCACACCCAACACGACTGTGGGTGTTCTCACACTGCAAAAAAATTCAGTCCAAGCATTTCATTCTTGTGTTAAGATTTAAAACACTTATTTCCATGAATTTTTTTCTCAGTAAGAAAAAAAATTTACTGGTGAGGTCTTATAATTGCGATTTGTCTATACTTGTCAGTGGGATGAGAAAATTTCACTTGTCAAATGGTAACTTAAAATAAGATCATACTTTTTACTTCAGACAGAAAAATTAGAAGTTGATAAGCTTAAGAGGCCTGTTACGACTGACACTTTTTTGCAGTATACAGATGCACTGCAGCGGAGTGCTGCCTCATAATGATTTATTTCTGTCCAATTAGTCTGAAAATAGTTTGAGTTGTTTTATTTCTCAGTTTGTGGGTTGGTAAGCTTTCCAGATACCGATATATATCTGAAGCACTGTTAAAGTGAGGTCCCTGATACGTCCCCTTTAAGAATCGCGATCACCTCAAAGCTTAATTGCATCAAATGGCTCAAGGTAAGACACAAACAGTAGGATGGCTCAAGGTAAGACACAAACAGTAGGAAAGAGTCATGATTCTCAGGATAGGGGCCAACAATTAGGAGTCAAGAAAAAAAGAAGTCATATTTGGCAGCATAAACAGGTTATCTAATCACTTCCATGTTCTCATGAAAGAATCACCTGCTGCCTGGACGCAAAATTCGCATTTATCAATTTATGAATTGTAAATCAACTCTTATTATTAATATGCTTACGTCCTTGTGAGAAATATATGTTGGTCAAACAAAAAGGTCTTTAAAATTATGTATTGCATAACATAAAACTCCGATCCCATCGGCCAATTTAGATTATCCAATGGCGAAACGTTACTTTGAAACCAATCGTGGTTCAACCTCGACATTCAGATTTGTAGGGGTTGAGAGAATTATTCCGGTCCCAAGAGGAGGTGATATTCTCTGGTAGTTAGCCAAAAATGAAATGTTTTGGATTTATACCCTTAAATCGATGACTCCTAGTGGTCTGAGTGAAGACTTTAGTCTGTTAAAATGTTTTTTTTTTTATAATTTTATGGACAGCATTCCATTTTGTGTCTTTATAATGGCGTAATTTTGTATGCATCCATAGTTATTTAATTCCTGACTGACTTTGCAATATGTGGCCCAACTGAGAAATGGAATAATTGAATAGGTTGGATTTGTATAATTGCTTGCAACTGCAATTTGTGCACTGTGGAAATTATATATCCTGACCATGTTTCATTTGTTGTTATGCTCTGACAAAGACTAGATTTAGCTCAAACACTTTAGCGGTTTTTAAACATTTGCCTGATAATACATGGGATATCTATATTCAGTCTGATTTGTTTGGTTTGGATGTGCGGCTATTACTTGAAATTACTTGCAACATAGAAATAAACGCATATCTTCAAGGGTATTTTATTCTTCATAGTATGTGAGGATGTTTCTATAAAAACTTGGCTTAAGAGAACAATTAACAATTCTTAACATTAAATACACCCTATTAAAAAAGCGATTTACAATTGTAGTTGGATCTAAAACCAGCATACACTGTGGGTCCACAGGAACACCATTGAAAGACTCTGTTATAAAGCATTTGAAAATGTCTGACTGGCTGTGAATATCTTATAGAGCTTGGTATTATGAAGCTCTATTCAATAATTATTTGAAGAATTATAAGGGAACGAACAGAATAATGCAGAAATGTGGCAGTAACTGACATTTAAGGTTGCTTGGGTTTTCTAGGCTGTTTTATCAGGTTTCCTGTCCCTGAGGAAGTGAGGGGTAAAATGGCGGTAAATCGGACCGTAAAATGCATTTCTGCACTCACCTCACACTCCGCTTCCTTTCGTTCCTCAGCAAGCGTGCGGGCCGTATGTCTTCATCATCTTCATCGTCCTCCTCCTCATCTTCTTCATCTTCACCTACTTCAAAGTGCCGGAGACAAAGGGCCGGACGTTCGACGAGATCACCGCCGGGTTCCGCCAAACGGCCGCCGTTGGCCTGGAGAAGCGTACCCCGGAGGAGGAGACGCTACGAGCAGACTCCCAGCTGTGAGCCATCACCCTATTCGCCAGCTTCTCCGCCAATCGCCTCCCGACCCCGCCCCTTTTCACCACACCGGCTCGGGGGCTGCTGGGAAGGTTGGGCGCGCAGACTGGGCCTTCTGTTGATAGAGAGAAATTGCAGCGGAGGAACTGGGATCAAACAGGGGCCTGTTCCACAAAGCAGAGTCACAGGGTTATCCGCTAATCCCGCTTTGTGGAACATCCTCCTGCTGAGTTCGGACTGCTGACTGGCCCGTCAAGGGGAGAAAGAAAGAATTAGGTGGTCGGGAGGGAAAAGGAGGGGGGGGTCAGGTGATCGTCTGTATTAATTTCCGGGTCTTTCTCTTCTATAGAATAAGACATTAATCAGGAAGAGGCCCTGGGCGGGGGGAAGGTCAAGTCAGATGGTCTTAAGGGCTTAAGGGGAATATTTGGTCAATAGAAATTAAGGGAGGGATCTCAATGTTTTTGTATTTTATATAGATATAAATATATATTTTTAATGAACTTTTATTTCCCCTGTACACTCCCTGTTGTCTTTCTGGACAGATTCTCTGTCTCATGGTATGTGCTGCATTTAGAGTCCCTGAAGTGTTACAAGACTAGAGCCCCACTGTGTCTGTTCTACATGGACTCTGTATCTACTGTCATGCCTGCTTTACACCTACTCTGTATCTACTGTCATGCCTGCTTTACACCTACTGTCACGCCTGCTTTACACCTACTCTGTATCTACTGTCACACCTGCTTTACATCTACTCTGTATCTACTGTCATGCCCACTTTACATCGACTCTGTATCTACTGTCATGCCTGCTTTACACCTACTCTGTATCTACTGTCATGCCTGCTTTACACCTACTCTGTATCTACTGTCATGCCTGCTTTACACCTACTCTGTATCTACTGTCATGCCTGCTTTACACCTACTCTGTATCTACTGTCACACCCACTTTTCACGTACTCTGTATCTACTGTCATGCCTACTTTACATCGACTCTGTATCTACTGTCACGCCTGCTTTACATCTACTCTGTATTGACTGTCACGCCCACTTTACACCTACTCTGTATCTACTGTCATGCCTACTTTAAATCTACTCTGTATCTACTGTCATGCCTACTTTAAATCTACTCTGTATCTACTATCAAGCCTACTTTACATCTACTCTGTATTGACTGTCACGCCTACTTTACACCTACTCTGTATCTACTGTCATGCCTACTTTACACCTACTCTGTATCTACGGTCATGCCTACTTTACACCTACTCTATCTACGGTCGTGCCTACTTTACACCTACTCTGTATCTACTGTCATGCCTGCTTTACACCTACTCTGTATCTACGGTCATGCCTGCTTTACACCTACTCTGTATCTACTGTCATGCCTACTTTACACCTACTCTGTATCTACGGTCATGCCTATGTCTACTCTGTGCGTACTGTCTTTTCTACTCTGTAAATACTGTTCTGTCCACATCACATCTGTTCTAAATTTAACGTCAAATCTATACTGTATCTGTCATATCCATTCTGTATCTACATTATCCTGATCTACTGTCCTGCCTACTGTATGTGTCTTCGGTTTACTGTCGTTTTTACGCTGTCCATGCTATAGCTCCTGTCAATTATCCTGTTCTCAACATGTCATCTCTCTTTCTATGCTAACTTAGAATACGATGTTGGCTACTGCTGCTCTCATGTTGTCTTTGCCAGGGCTTCTAAAGTAGAGATTTCTCTCCTTATCTGAGAGCCTGTTATTGTCCAACCGACCTGCTTAATTTCTGACTGTATGACACAGACTTTGCTGTTGCTACTGGTGGCACTGAGTTTTAAATTATGTACAGGGTGTCGTTTACAGTGGCAATAACGCAGAGATGATATACTGGCTTTTCATTTGGGGAAACTGTTGCAGTAGTAGGACTGGCAAAATATCTGCCTGTTATGAGTTACTGTTTTCTCTCCCCTCTGAGGGAATGTTTGTTATGTTTCACCAGGTTTGTTGCAGTGACATTGTACACATCCTCGTGATGTTAGTGAATGTGTTGTTCAGTGATGCATGCGATTTGCTTAAGACTGTTTTACTGTTAGTGCATCACTGTAATACACAATCATGACTTTTTAATGCTGTATTAAGGTATCCAGGGACTGTTTCCTTAACTATGATTGTCAATAGCCTGTTAGGGCTACTTTGTTAACATATGGATGATGTTCACATTGAATTCAGCACAGCCTTTCTTCACCGAACATCTATATGCTTTTCAGTGCCTTCAGTTACTGCATTGTCACACTGCGTAGAGCCGAAGCATATCTGTCGGTAATTATTATTTTTTTTTTTTTTTAAGTCAGCATTTTCTGGTGTTTTACTGGGACTGGCGAAATGTAACGTATATGTAGGCTGGTCTCGCAATAGTCGTAGTGCCACAGGCCTGGTATTGCAGGTGCAGTAATGCCACCGAAATAGAAGCCGTGACTATTTGCATTAAAATGCAGGATCATTGACATGTTGCGCCTTCGGATCAAACCAAAATATTGCTCCCACACAGATTGACCTGAAGATATAAATTAATTTTCCCTTGTCATTAGCCGCACTCCAAAAGCAGGCACCTTGTGTATCCAGTGTGAAATGATAGCGGACGGTGGGCTAATGCAGTCAACGCAATGAAACACATTCTGAAAGGGACCAAACATATACGTGGTTGCCATTTTTTCAGCTACCCAGTTATGGCACGCTTATTCTGCGAGTGAGTTTATTCGGCATAACTGGCAGGTTTTATTCCTGCAATGGTCGAAAGCTGATCCCCAATCAGGCCCCTGCAGTTCCATGCTGAACTTCGCTTACTGCGGACTGATGTGAGATCAATGCTGTAGAGGAGAACCGGGCACTCGTGAAGATTTGGGCGTACATCAGAGCCGTTTGGCTTTAGCATTTTATCATTTGTAGCACGTTTTACTGCAAGTTACCCAGTCAAACATCTAAATAAATCCATCTGCATATTCTCTGCTACTGCAATTGCACTTTAGTACCCACAATTCCATTTTTACTCGTCACTGCAACTATTTGCTGTTTTTCTTTTGTTTGTAATTTAGAAAAATTAATTCATTTTAATCTCCCTGCTGAAAATTCTGATTTCAGCCAGCTTCAGGTGATCATGGCAGCTAAAGCTGAGTTTGGCTCATGGCGAGATGTTCACCAGATGTCCAGCTTATACAGCCGTGTAGTTTACAAGTCTGACCATCACTTTACTCCAGCAGCTTAACTGGCTTCGACCAGCAGGATATGCCCAAAGCCGAGACTGAACCAGCATGCAGCCTTAGCAGGTCTGAATTTCCAGCAGGGTCGGCAATGAATTTTACACAAATTCTCATCTTGTTATTTTTTGTTTTAATTAAATGACTGAATTACTGCTGTTGTATGACTTGATATTATTGTTGTGTGTTAATGAAATGTGAATTAACTGTCCATTTGAAAAATTCTCTTCAGGGTATTCTCCTTATTTAAAATGTTAGGTTTTCAGACCCTGAGTCTGTTCTTACTTACATGGCCAGCAGAGGGCGTTTGCGATCGATGAATGTTATTTGTGCACTGCAAGGGGCTGCTCTCTCCAGCGGCCCTTTTTCTGATGCATTGAAAAGGAATGTACTGTATCTCAGAAATCAATCTGGTTTTACTCTGAACAATCCAAACAAATCTACACAAATCCAGCCATTTTCTAGGACAGGCAATCAAATTCATACACATAAAATCCCATGTTTAGATCTTCAAGTCATATCCATTCAAATATTACCCTGCTCTTTGCCAGCCAATCATATGAATACAAAATTCAGTTATTCCACTTCCCTGCCAATCAAATCTATGCTAATTCAGCCAAGAACATCCTTACAAATTCAGCTGCACCAAAGATTCATTGGGGTCTCTGAGTGAAAATGTTGCTTCGGTGACTTATGGAAACAGACCTCCCTGGAACGGGGGTAATTGACATGTTTAGTTTTTAATACTTTCAGAAAAATAAGCAGTAAACTGCATGTTCACACCGATTTGTTATAGCTTCAGCATTGATGAGAGCATTCTCCCCCTAAAGTGCTTTATAAATTTTAAATAAACTGACTTCTGTAAATAGTATTGAATTTTGAACTGTATTTTTTTAGAGAAAAAAGTGATCGCTCATGTGCCGACTTTTGGACAGCACTGTTTTTGTTTTTTTTTTTTGTTTTGTTTTGTTTTGTTTTGTTTTTTAACTTTTACAGCACTGTTGTTTTACATAGAGCTTCACTTCTCTTCTTTTTTCCTGTCACTTAGTGTTGGAAAAATCTACCTGTTCTGTTACCACTGACAGACACAATCTATTTATAACTTGTCTAATTTATTTAGTGTATTTTTTAAGCATTCTAAGTATTTTGTGTAAAAATAACTAAACATTTCAGAATTGAAACTTCTGTGTGCAGGTTGGAAGGGTCAGTGGAGGGAGGATTTTTGTAAATGAGTCAAAACTATTTTCTGTCTTCCTTTTGTAACACAGTATCCTCATTGGGTTTTATCTGAATCAATAAAAAAACAGGAATGTTCTCATATTTTCTTTTATGGATTTTTCTTAAAATGGCATTGATGATGGAAAAAAAAGGGATTTGTGAATGCCAGCCAGAACTACAGACGCTGCATTTCATGACTGCTTGATTATGATTATTTGAATTTTCACACCTTCTATTCTGAAATGTGTCTTGCGCAAAATGAGTCAAGCTGAAAATTTCAATGAAGAGTTGCTTAAACAAAATCATTTTAGTCATGGATTTATTGAAAATAATTCATATCTCTGCACTAAAAACTGAGTGCTGGCCCTGTTGGTCCTTGGTTTCACCCATAAAACCTTCAGCTAGCTAATATTGGGTGTATTCACGGGAGAGTGAAATAAAATGGGCTTATTTGTGTGGTCTAGCGCAGTGTGTAAACTTTAAGCTCTGCTCACAAATGAGGAAGACGAATAGTCCGAATTTGAAAGTCACCATCCAAATGGAATGGACATTGGTTGAACAGTCACCATGATGAATCTACTCAAGGCCTGGTCACATGATTGAGCAACTTAGGATTTTTAAATTCTCCTGTGAGTCACATTTAACTTATAGCAAATCATTTTATTGTTAGTTTAGTGTATAGATTGATCATTTTTCTGGACTAGCTCTCGTTCTTACTCTTATTCTTGCATGTCGTCGCCATATTTCTTCTTGCTTTGACGGTGTTGACGAAGCCCTCATGCTGTCCACACTGGTCACAAAAATACGGACTGAGGAAAAATTGAGCTCCCAGCGGAATGTAAACTCCTAAGCTTTGTTATCCCACCAGTATGGAATATCGTGGGATATAGTCATCGCCCTGTCCGTCCGTCCGTCCGTCCGTCTGTCCGTAATCATTCTCATTTCCGGAGCAGAACTCAAAAACTATACCACATACAAACTTCACATTTGGTATGGAACTTACTCTTATGGTGTAGTTGTGCCTTTTGGGGGTTTCAGTTCCATGATGCCCAAAATTTTGGAAATTTTCACCAAAAACAGCCCTGAAATTGGACTTTGTCTCATTTCCGGGACAGAACTCAAATACTATGCCACTTACAAACTTCACATTTGTTATGGAACTTACCCTTATGGTGTAGCTGTGCCTTTTGGGGGTTTCAGTTCCATTCTGCCCCAAAGCTTTCATTTCTATGCCAAAAACAGCCCAAAAAATGGACTTTGTCCCTTTTCTACAGCAGAATTCAAAGACTCTGCCACAAATCACGATTTATGTGGAACCGGTGGGATATGTCATCTTCTGATGACTCTTGTTACAATTGTTTGGATATGGCAGCCCAGTTGAATTCGCCCGTTGCCTCTTTGCAACATGGAGAAGCACTTCATAAAGAGAAGCTTAATCAAGTCCTCATATTTGACTAAAACTAATTTCTCTTCTCTCCCAAGCACCAGGAGTTTGTGTGGTGAAACCTGTTTTTTTTGCTGTATTTTGAAGAATGTTTTCACTGTAGGTACACTGCTGTGGCCCAGTTGTCGGTAGCTCTTTGATTAATGTCCTTAAAAAGTAGGGCTTTTACACACCTCTGAAGAGAGGAGTATACTTCAGGGCATTTCAGATATGTTTTTAAACCTAAGAAACCTGCTCAGAGGGCAGTACATGCTGTCTAAAGTACAGATATACAGAACTGCAGTGATTGTCAAAGATCTAATGCGACTTGGGGGAGAGCAGGTAGATGATGGCATCAGGGCTGACCAATTTTTTTTTCCTGTCCTGTGAGGCTTTTGGAAAATTAAATGTAATTTAATTTTGATTCATTTTTTCTCTCAGGCTGTCTGAGGAGCAGTTGGGTGTGAGCTAACCTTCCATCAACATGCAGCCATCATATTACATCTTTAAAAAATGGGACCAGTGGCTCTGTTGCTCCCTGTCCAGCTTTCAAAGCCGGTCCGGGTGAAACCCATGTGACTCTCGCTAAATCACGTACTGAGCAGCCACTCGAGGACATAGTTGCAGCACTTAAATTTTTAATTTTGGCAGGCACGTTTTGTTAAATGTGGAAATTTTAATCATTAAAAAATGTTGAAAATCCAAAATGAAAAATTTTAAAAACTTTACAAACATAATGGACATGGTACCAAGGAAGCTCCATACGAAATTTGAAGTAAATATGGTTCAGCAGTTTCGGAGGAGAAGACTGTGATAGATCTTGTGGGCAGAACATGACCACAGTCACTACGCTGGATGCCGCCTGATCCCAATCGCTCAGTCTGCCTATAGGCTGGAGAGTCAAAAAGGCCTCAGGGGCCCCCTACCACATGCAGTTATTTGCAGTTATCATTAGTGACCTTTGACATTGGTCAGCCATCTGTGGAAAAACATGATATTGACAATCACAAAGTCTGACATCGCATGGAGTAACGGCCAATCAGACCTTAGATGCTTCCATGACTCCTTACGGGTCAGGATATAAATAGATTGCTCATTAACAATCTTAAATGCGTTGTAAAGATGGGTCCAGACCGATCGACCAGGTCCTTGCTTTGAGGTCCTCGGCACAGCTGTAAGAATGAGGTGGCCTTAGTGGAGTCTAATTTCAGTGGAGACGCGGTCCTTCCTTTGCTGACCGCCGTTACCAACCCTGAATGGCCTCACAGACTAAGTCTGGCATCCCAAAATGCAGAAGGTCACTCTTACTCTGACCATTCATGACAATATCATAACTGCCATTCATTCAGTGCAACCAGTGAAACTATTCATAACACAGTGATGTAACAATTCACAACATACAATCCCTCCGACTGATCAATTTACTACGAAGAACCATAATGACTATTTTAAAAGAACCATCCTACCATCCATAAAGAATTGTCATAGTTATTGGTTCAATTATAATGAACCATCATTAATTATTTCTAACATACCACCCAACCCATTCGTAAAGAACTGCTGTAACCATTCATAAGGCACCATCATAACTATTCATAACTCATCCTTCAAAGCGTTCGTAAAGAACCGTTATAACCATAAAGCACCATCACAACTAATTGTGACGCATCATACTGTCAATGCGAAAAGAACGGTCATAAAAAATCAAGCACACCATTATAACCACTCATAACATAATACATTCATTCATATTACACTTAGACTACCGGTCAAAAGTTTTGGGACACCCCAATTTTTCAATTTTTTTATAGAAAATTATGCAGTTTAATGTCTCATTGTACTCTGGAATGAAAGCATAGACATGATACAACAAATTAACAATCAAAGTTAAAAAATAAATCATGGAATGAATTTATAAACCAAGATGTATTTTAAACTTTTGACCCAAAGTACCCACCTTTGGCAGATATAATTGCTGAACACGCTCGTGGCATTCTTTCTACAATGGAAATCAAATATTCCTCAGAAAGATCTTCCCAACTCTGTTGCAGATGTTCCCATAAATGTGCGGCACTTGCAGGTTGCTTTGCTTTCACTCTTCGGTCTGTCCAGTTCATCCCAAACCATCTCGATAACAGTCTGGAAACTGTGCTGGCTAATTCATGTTTTCAAGCTTAACATCTTGTTCTTTTTTTCCTAAGGTAGGTCTGGCAGAGTTTGGACTTATGTTTTGGGTCATTATCTTGCTGTAGGATGAACCCCTGACCAACGAGGCACATACCAGAGGGCATTGCAAGGCGCTGCAGGATGCTGTGTTAGCCGTTTTGGTTCAGGGTGTCTTTCTCTCTGTAAGTCACTGACCCTGGATCCAGCAAAACAGCCCCAGACCATCACGCTTCCTCCTCTGTGTTTGACAGTTGAGGTCACACCCTGAGGAACCCTCCTTTCACCTACTCAGCAGCGTACAAAAAACCTGGGTAACCTTACCTTTTGTTTAAAACTTCTGACAGCTCACCACTTACCTTTGTACCATTTCAACCATCTGGACTGGAACTGCATAATTTTCAATAAAAAACTGGAAAAATTGGGGTGTCCTAAAACTTTTGACCGATAGTGTATATAGGCATCTATAATGCTGTATAAAAAAAATTTCATCATAAACCATAGCTGCAAGTAGTGACGGGGTTTTAATTCGTTTTTTGTTTGAATGAGTCTGCCTGCTTAGCTGGATTATCGCACGCGCACAAACACAAGAGAATGTCCACCAATGAGGACGCGCTGCGGTTTCTGCATGGAATGGGGACAATGTTCCGAGAATGGAGGAGCTCCTTGATTTAACAGCGGTAATTTTTCATTCCGACTCAGGGTTTTTATGTACGTGATAGGTTCTGAACAGCGCACAAACATGCCTGTGATTGAAGCTATGAACAGCGATTATGACAAAAATGTGAAAAAAAAGCGGTATCCACAAGTTTTAAAATATTTTTGTTTGCGGTCTGAGCTTTTGGTATCGGAGTCTGCGGTGGAATGGACAGGACCAGTAACCATGTACGAGCAGAAGACGGGAGTACAGCCTCGCCTCCGTTTGTTTGAGCTCTATCTCGATTTTAGTTTTCTACCATCGTGAACTTGTCCAAAACCCCCAACTATATCACATGACATTGTGGTTATTTAGCAGAGGTTCATATCCAGAGAAATGTGCAACAAAGTGCTGTGAAAGGACAAGGAGAGCATTGAACCCATTAGAGAAGAACCAGAGGAGGGCAGTGAGAACGGGATTGATGTGGGCCTGCCTGAGGAGGTTGTAGATCAGACGAGCCGCAGCATCGTGGATCAGCTGCAGGGGTTTGATGGTGGATGTCGGAAGGCCAGCTAAAAGCGAGATGCAATGGTCCAGGTGGGACAGTACCAATGCCTGAACCAGAAGATGTTCATCACTGGTCTGAGGTTCCTCATAGAAGGTGAGAAGGACACCATAGTGCCCCCTACAGAGACAGATAACTTAATTCTAGGTGCCTACCCAGTACCACTGGCGTCCCACTATGAACATGAAAGGAAAATATGGACACTCATATTAATGAATATAAATATGGGAGGCACACGGGTGTAAAGAATACCAAACAGAATATTTAAAAAACACAAAATAAACATACAATTATAACACATTTACCAGAGCAGTTTCATGTATTATTCAAATGGCAGAAGAGCAGCTTCATGGTTTAATGATCAGAAGCAAATGCAAAACCTTTACTACAATTCTCTGGTGCTGATGTAAAAAACACTGTTGTATCTGATGCATCTGCTCTTTAGACTAAACTCAATATGAATTCAACACATTTTCTCATTGGCTGTGAGTAAACTGTATAAACTAATACAATATTTGGCATGTTGGATTTCACTTCACATAAACGCTAAACTAATGGTACCAGTTGCCCAGGAGTGGAGCTCGTATACGTCCTCCAGACGATGAATAGCTGAAGTGGAGGAGTCCCGATGCAAACGGGGGAAGCGTGAAGATAAAATGTAACGGTTCTTGTTATCTCTGTTACTTGTTTTGCATCAAAGATATCCATGAAGTACTCAGCAGTGGAAGATAGCGGAGGTGGGTGAGGAGCATAGAGGAGAGAGGAGAAAAGCGAAAAAAGTTGATGAGGGTTTGTTGTGGAGCTCTCAATTTTAGAATGAAAGTAGCTCATTTTGGCAGGAGTGATGGAAGTGGAGAGTTCCGCTTCGAGACACTGGTCATGTCAGGTCAGACTGGGATCTTGACTTAGTCAACTTCCTTTCTGCAGCGCACAAGCTGGCCCCTGTACAGTATAATTTTAGTGTGTACACATCCAAAGTAGAAAAACCACAGTAGCAGTCGGCTGAAGACTGAAGTTCAAGTTGCCGTGGGCCTAAACATCGCTGGATACTTCGGGCTTTAGATGAGTCCACCTGTTTGTCAGGATTGGGAGAGTTGCCTCTCCTCTCTGGGCATTTCCATTTATGGTTCATAGCACAACCAAGCGCACTCACTCGCAAGACACTGATTAAAGAGAATCTACGTGTATGCAGTGGCTCTAAATGCTGGTAGTGGAAATGCCCTGTGTATGCTGGTTTTCATTCTAACCACAATTTCAATCCCATAACTTTAACCGTATTTTTTTTTTAATTGCACTCCTTGTGTTAATAGGGCAATTTACCCCTTTTTACCTACATAATGTCACTATCGGCCACACACGCTCTGAGTGGTTCCATATTCGTATTCTAAGTCATTGCAAAAGTTTATATTGCATAAAAAGGGGAGAAAATTGTCACAGATGAAATTTAAGAATCAATCGAAAACATCATGGCTGCAAAAAAAAAATTTGGTTGTTAATGACAAAATCCAGAGAAAATGATGAGCCAAGCCTGTATTGCTTGATTCACCATCTTTACCAAATGTTACCCTATTTGCAAATGTTTGCAAGAAACCACAGTTTTTTTTGCTGTATGATACTCAACAATAGGTGTGTAATACAATGTGGAAAAAGAAGGTGAATGACAAACTTAAACATGGGGGGGAAGACAGGTGTATAAAATAACAATTGTCTTTGCAGTTGAAACAAGAACCTGTATGTACAGGGAGTCCCCTGGAGTATGCATGTGTGGAGTATGTACTTTTATTCGCCACAACAACTGGCTCAGGCATCTTCAGCGAGCAGTACACTTCAAATGACATAAGATGAAATGCGATAAGATTACCCCCAGTAACACGTCCTGGGACACAGAGAGCAGTGTACTCTCAGAGAACTGCATTTCGAAGTGCAGTCAAACTGCCCAATGGTGCAGGCAGTGATGCGACCAGCCATGTGCTGTCAGAACCAATCACAGACAGGGAGGTAGCAGAAGCAGAGAAGACACAAGAGGAATGCTGATCCAAGGCCTTGTTCCAAAACTTGCACTTGCACCCTTGTGTCCGTCATATGCCCGTACCCTCTGGCTGCGCTAGACTGCAGGGTGTCCCATTTCTCAAATCTTGATCTTCAGGGGTGCTGCAAGTCTGCATCAAACCACACTTTGCTGAAGGCTATTACACAGAAATCCAAAGTTACCATGATGATTTACATGACTTCGGCAAAGATTGAGAAGAAAGCGCTTTTCAAGTGCATTCTTTTTTTGGCGGATTTTCTTGCAACTTTTCTTATGGGGCATCCATGTATGCACTTTAAAATAAAAGGACTGCTGCTGCAAGCGCTGAATGGTCTCTATGGTGAACCTACTGCTATGCAAGAATGAGCAATTCTTTTCAAGTTAGGATCATGGGCGTGACGGCAAGAAGTCTGCTCTGAAAATTATGTTTAACCCCTGTATAAGCGCAGATCTGCAGTTTCAGTCCGCACTTCTTGCACATCACACAAGGTTGTACTTTCAGAAGGACTGCCGGGCTCAGGGCAGGTATTGGAATAAAGGCTGAATGTTCACACTCTGAAAGAGAGGAATCGAACCCCTCGGTCTGAGGGGTTGCGCGCTGTGGCCTTGATTAAGCCGCTCTGTGTGATTCCGTGAAGCCCATGAGGGTGCAGAGCTGTGATATGCAAATGGACCCAGACTTCAGGCCTCACTTACTGCTGTAGGTCTCATTAAAAGGTGAATGAATCTGCTACTGGAAATAAGTATACATTTAGGCCACGCATTACATACATTGGAACACCTTCTTTGGTCACTTTACCATCACACTTAAGTTCTTATTATGAAATAGCTTTCATCGCATCATTTCAATTGTCAGTTTTTATTGCTGTGAATTTTTGGTAATCCCATTGATAAGACTGGCAAGACGTGTTTTTGCCCTGAAAATTCCACAATTTAGGAAGTATACTGGCCACTTGAGTTGTTCAAAAGATGGACTTTGTCTGCATTGCAAGCTGCTTCAGTTGCCACGGAGAGTCATGCAGTACTCACTGTCTTTTGTTATAATTTATATGGAGCAACCAGCTAAACAGAACTCTTCATTAAAATGTGCATGAAACATACATTGATAAAGAGTTTATAACTTGGAACATCTTAATAATGTTGGACATCTTTGGAAGACTGAGCTTTTTCCTAAATTAGATTCTCAGGGGTCAGCGCCTAACCAATTAAAATGTGAGTCCGCATGGTCAGCCATACGACTGCAGTCGCCTCTGTGGGTTGCACTCGACAGGGCATTTTGAGAGAGGTCTATGACACTTCTGATCATCTTGTAAATGTGGCTGGACACCTGGGGCAGTGAGAACTTGTCCTACTGCCATTTATTGCCATGTAATAGCATTTAACCACTATCCAAAATTAATACTACGCCATCTGAAGTGGATTACATCAGCATGAGCCCAATGGCGTTGATACGGGTGTGGTACCTATACGACTCCAATCGTTTAGTGAAATGCAGCCTGTCGATGAAGATTACGGGTGTTGAACTCCAGTTCTCATCAGTGCCTACTAATTGCAGCCCGCTGGTGAAGTTGGGTGGCTATTGATTTACGGTCGTCATCACTGCCACCATTGCCATGTTAGTAGAGATTTTCTTGGGCAGACTCTAGGAAACTAAGAATTCCCAGAGGCATTGTAGCCTTCTAGGACTGGCGCTTGATGTGCCTGATGTCTAGGCATTAGAAAGAACATGATGGTTATTACCTCCGCCAAGGAGGTTATGTTTTCACCCCGTTTTATCGTTTGTTTGTTTGTTTGCCTGTCTGTTAATTGGAAAAAAAAAGTTATGAACGGTTTGGCCCAAAATTTGGAAGCATGATAGATGGTGGTCCAAGGATGAGTTGATTCAATTTTGGAAGTGTTCCAGAACATATTCTGGATTCTAGATCTGGAAGAATTAAAACGTATCTGTCTAACGGAGGTCTGTGTGATATTCCTGACCACATAACTCAAAAAGTAATGAACGGTTTGGCACAAAATTTGGCAGGATGATAGGTGGTGATCCAAGGAAGAGTTGGTTTAATTTTGGAAGTGATCCAGAACATATTCTGTTGCAAAAAGAACAGATACAATATATGGTGTCACAAAGGTATTCGCTCTACCGAGTGCCCTCTAGTTTTTCTTGTACTTTTAATGAATGAATATTGTCAGTATCACATTTGCTTTTTGGAGGGTTTGGTCAACAATGGCATTACTCAGCTTAATTTGTTTTCTCCATTATGGTTCAAATCCACCGCCACTTGCCTACACATTCACTTTAGCTGTGCCTTCGGTGCACTCTCCATTATGGATCAAACCTGCAGCCACTTACCTACTTCATATTTCCTTCATTGTCCATGATGATGGATGGCCTCTGTGTTGCCATGGAAATGCTTTCGTAAGGTTTGATACTAATGCATGAATGGGCTTGACTGATGTTTAGAGTGACGCACGCACGTGTGTGTATAGAGGTATAGCTTCACTGTGAAGTCCATTTGACAAAGGCCTGCTTTGATGATCACACAGCGAGTGCAGGTGTCTGGACTGCACACGCACACACAATGAGCAATCTCTTATTTTTCAATAGCACGTATTTTATCAGTGTCCAAAAATGCTCTGCACCATTCAGTTTTATTGTGCTTTTAAGACACATTGTCACTAAGACACTTTCTCACATAAATTGAAATAGGAAGAAAAGTTCAGTGCATAATAGTATCTGCTGATCTGCAGTTTTTTGCAAAGGGGGAGGGGGCATTTTCTTTAATCTTTTATTTAACAGTGAGCCTGCTGTGGACCTGAGTGTCCGGGACATGGAGGCTGTGACCCCCCCCCCCCCCCCCAACAATCACAGCATGGGGCAGAAAATATCTCTCAGATGGCTCTCCAGCTGTTGCCCTCACACTGTCCTTTCAGCAATCCTGCGAGTGACAAGCGACCTCCCTGAAGCACACTCACACCGCTCACACCGGGGCGAGAAGCAGAGCGAGAGAGTAACCTGCTGTATGCAGTAAAACCAAAGTATCAATAAATGTTACAGTGCTTTTCCCATTTGCCTCGAGTTAAATGTTGTAATTACAGCTTTTAAATAAATGATTTCAAATCACCTTTGTATCTTAATTTTTTTTTTCTGTTTTTAATTTCAACAGCTCGGCAGTGTTTATCTTATGCATTTCGTGGCGATAAAGCATATGGTATTTAACGTTATTGACTGTGGGAGAAGGGGAGAATGAGGAATTTTTTGGAGCAGTGACTCAAAGGCAGAATATTCAGTGCTTTCTCCTGGGCCTGCTAGCGCTGGCTTTGTGTTTACAGTGAGATGTATGTATGCAGTTTTGGAAGCCCTCATTTACCCAGTTTGTGCCCAACACAGGCTCCACCTCTATCTGTCCGGGAGTTTTAGCAGTTAATAAACACCTCCTGCTCCCTGTTAATGCCTTTTCACTGCCAGCCATTTTAATTCATGTTGCTTTACTGCGGAACTACATTATGGGAGCTAGATCATGAACGGTCAGGCGCTCTGTTCGTGTGATACTGTTTGTTTTATTGATTGATCTTTTTACCATTTTTACAGAGCTCCTACAGAAGTGATGTTGTCGGTCTGATAAGTGAGACCTCGGCTGGCACTGCCTTCAGCTGTTTTCATGTCGACTCAAAAGTGATTGCACTTGGACCTGTGATTTGCAACTCAGGTAAGTGCTATAGTCATGTGCACTTTATTTTTCACTTCCCGTTGTTCCTTTTGAGGCATTAGTCAGAAAAGATTTTTCTGGCAAACGGCAAAGACAGTCAAGCATTCGTTCAAAACCTGCTTGATATTGATTTAAAATGCGAGCGCCAGTCTGAAAAGGTTTGTGTGTTTTGTTTGTTCTCAGTATCCGCAAGTCTCTCACCGCACATCTCTCCCCACATTTGGTCTTTGATGACATCAAAGTATTTATTGCTTTTTCTGACCGCCTGAAAGCAGTGCTACCACAGCTGCAGTCTCTATTGAGAGTGAGTTAGTAAACAGAACATGTTTTATTGCCTACCTATTTTACAGTTACATTTTTGTCGCAGCAGTGATCAATAAAAACCCTGTGGTTTCATAACTCTTAAAGCGAAAGACAAATTAAAGCTGAAGTGAACTGCAAACCAAAGAACTGCCCCTTTAGTTTTCACCAAATTATATTTTTTTATCATTTTTAGATAGAGATGAACTGAGTGATAAATACTTAAATATCAAGATAAAATCACTCACAGAATCCACCATTTTTGCATCAACTGTGAGCTTTATTGATGTCAAATGTTCTACAGCTCTTTAACGGCGAATGGTAAAAAAAAAAAAAAAAAAAAAGACATGCATTGTCTGCTTTCACTTGAGTGTTCTCACACTCAACCACTAAATATGCAGACAGTTTAACAATCTATGAAGAACTGTAACTGTCTTTTCTGAGAGTTTAGGAGCTGGCTAAAATGTGCCCCCGCCATACTGCCCACCAGCAGGAGGCAGAATGGAGGCAGGAGATAGATCACCTTTGTTTATACAGTATATAGCGCTTTAGTGGGGAATCACAGTCACACGTATGAGTGGATAGAGATAAGTAAGTATGTTTGGTTTTCCTGAAGGAAGAAATGAGAGAGGATTTATGTTAGCAAACATGCACATGCATAGTAATCTAACAATGAAGCTCAGGTTCCAGTATGCACTTAATTCCAAAGAATTTCCTTTGAAGGAATTTTGGATTCTCAATCTGTCCCTCGCCGCATGTTTTCATAAGTTTAAAAAAAAACTGTGATTGTATCTTTTTTGTCTGTTTCTTCCTGGTCAATAGTGAATCATTGTAAGAGTGCTTTCTGAAAACATGTGTCATATCCGTATAATTTTACAGCCCCAATTCCAAAAAAGTTGGGATGCTGTGTAAATTGTAAATAAAAACAGAATGTAATGATTTGCAAATCTCATAAACCTACATTTTATTCACAATTGAACATGGGCAACATATCAGATTTTGAAAGTGAGATATTTGACCATTTCATGAAAATATTAGCTCATTTTGAATTTGACGGCAGCAACACATTTAAAAAATGTTGGGACAGGGGCAACAAAAGGCTGGAAAAGTAAGTGATATGAATACAAAACAGCTGGAGGAGCATTTTGCAACTAATTTGTTTAATTGACAACCGGTCAGTAACATGACTGGGAATAAAAAGAGTATTTTAGAGAGGCAGAGTCTCACAGAAGTAAAGATGGACAGAGATTCACCAATCTTTAAAAAAAAACTGCATCTAAAAATTGTGGAATAATTTCAGAAAAAAAATCTCCAATGTAAAATTGCAAAGACTTTGAATCTATGGTGATGGTCTGGCATAATATCATCAAAAGAGTCAGAGAATCTGGAGAAATCTCTGTGCGCAAGAGACTAGTCCAAAGGTCAATACTGGATACTCATGATATTCGGGTCCTCAGCCCACACTGCATTAAAAACAGGCATGATTCTGCACTGGAATACACTTCATGGGCTCAGGAACACTTCCAGAAATCATTGGCTGTGAACATAGTTCACTTTGCAATGCAAGCTAAAGCTGTATCATGCAAAGAAGAAGCCATATGTGAACATGATCTAGAAATGCCGCCATCTTCTCTAAGCCAAAGCTCATTTAAAATGGACTGAGGCAGAATGGAAAACTGTTCTGTGGTCAAATGAATCAAAATTTGAAATTCTTTTTGGAAACCACGGATGCTGTGTCGTGGTCTAAAGAGGAGAGGGACCATCTGGTCTGTTATCAGCGCACAGATCAAAAGCCTACATCTCTGACTGTATCTGGTTGCATTCGTGCCTTCGTCATGGGGAGCTTACACATCTGGAAAGGCATTATCAATGCTTAAAAGTATATAGAGGTTCTACAACAGCATATACTTCCATCAAGACAATGTCTCTTTCAAGGAAGACCTTGTATATTTCAGCAAAACACTGCCAAACCACACACTGCATCCATCACAACAGCATGGCTTCGCAGTAGAAGGGTATGAGTGCTGAACTGGCCTACCTGAAGTCCAGACCATTCAAAAATAGAAAACATTTGGCGCATCATAAGACAAAAAATCGGCCAAAGAAGACTCAGGACTATTAAGCTGCTAGAATCCAACATCTGACGAGTGGGACAACATTCCCCTCCCAAAACTTCAGCAAGTGGTTTCCTAACTTTCCAGACATTGTTGAAAAGAAGAGGTGTGTAACGGAGCGGCACCATCACTAAACAGCAGGCAGCGCATTTGCGCAGAGACGCGCATTTCATTGCACTTTCTCCATCTCTGGTGGTGGCTGCCGGCAAGCCAAACTCACACGAACCACACAGGCACTTGTAAAACTTTCCCTGCTTCTCTCCGTTCTCATTAACTGGACACTTAATAGCATTTTCCCGTTGTCCCTCCGTTTTGTGAGTTCAAACAAGATTGCACGCTTGTCGGCCTCGCATAATTTTAAGCATACATTACACATTTATACATAGGCATTCAGCACCACATCTCCATGTCTTGTTTGCCGCCGGAAGGGAAACCTGAGTAAACCACTCCATGGTGATTTATGGGGTTTGGGCGCGCCAAAATAAACCCATGGCTTCTTTATTTATTTATTTTTGCTGTTTCCTTTTTTATTGTATAATGCAGTATCAAGGGAATTGTAATAAGCTGTCCAACCAACAATACAGGTGGACATTTGTTGCAGTAGGCCGATATAAATGTAAATATTATTATTTGCACTTTGAACCCAGCAGGAGGAGCTAACTCTGTATAAGCGGCTGTATGGAGAGGGGGCTTTACACAGCAGGTAAAGGCACATTGCCTTGTTGTTGTTGATATTGTTGTGGTTGTAGTTGTGGTTGTTTTTGTGGTTTTTTTTCTCAGAAGACACTTTTGATTCATTGAAGAACTTGTTTTTTCCCCTTGTTTTTGTAAATAGTATTTTTTGTCTGCTTTTGCTCGCACATTCCACAATTTTTTGTACAGCACTTGTGGAGGTGAAAATAAAAACCCACCTCATTAGATTTTGTTGACTGTGCCATCTTTTTTTCCATTCTATTAGTGGAATTTTTTAAACGAACCTCGTGACAAGGGGATACTAAACAATGATAAAAATGGCCCTATCCCAACTTTTTTGGGATGTGTTGCTGCCATCAAATTCAAAATGAGCTAATATTTTCAATGAAATGCTAAAATGTCTCACTTTCAACATCTGATATGTTCTATTGTGAACAAAATGTCAGTTTATGAGATGTGCAAATCATCGCATTCTGTTTTTATTTACATTTTACACAGTATCCCAACTTTTTTGGAATTGGGGCTGTATTTTATGTTGGTTTTGTGTGACAGTTGTCTTTCACTCTGAGGCTTTGGTCCTATGTGTTAACGGGCCCCATAGTCTAGCAACTGTTAAGACGGTGTGCGGATCAGCTGAGGGTCTGGCATTGTTTAAGCTTGTGTTCCAGTTTTTGGACGGGCCCCGCAGCCTGGTATCTTACAATGTATTATACAATGTTTTGTAATCAGTGACGACAACTAAATATAACAGGGTAAGTCATTTTTCTACTAAGTTCATCCAGAAATATTTTGAAAGCAATACAAGGATCCAATAAAACTTGAGCTTCTTGTTTGATTGGGCGCATCACAAATCAATCAACTGACCTGAACCGATCTGATTGGATCCCTGGGCCATTTGACATCCCCAATTGTTCAGCCCAGGTCTCCACCTGAAATATTAAATATTTCCATTGAGACTCCAGTGTGCATGTGTGCGCTCACTGAACTGGAAATTAGTCATACTCTGACCTGAGAATGCCATTACGGGTAATCTCTCTCATTACCTTAAGAAGGTCTGAACATCATTACCCTGCTTTATGGTGGAAAGGAGAATATGCAGCTTTTATCAACTCTGATTCATCATCCAATGACCTCATTACGGAGAATATCCAAGCCTATCTCTCTTATTGTAAATATGTACAGTAAACATTAGTAACAGTCAGTATAAACCTGATTCACATTGTGCAGCTTCGATATATTCCTATTAAACCCTGCATTACCCACTTCTTTGGAGGGACTCCTGTTTTACGGTAATTATTCTGGGTGAAAAAATCCATTAGACCCTTTTATAATGTCAGCTGAAAAGAGAGCCACCACTAAGTGATTGCCCTTTTTACTGAATCTCTCATCACCAGTGCAGTAATTAAGATGCCGCCTCGTAATATGGCCCTAGTGTCTAAGCCTTCAGATGCAACGAGGGAGTGGAATTTGATTGTAATTCATGCAGCATAAACCAACTGAAGTGTTTCACTGTTATTCAATAGTATACTTGCAAATAAATGTTTGTGTGTGTTCCTATTATACTCATTCCACACAAAAATATTCAAACAAATGCTTTTGTTAGGCTGTGCGGGAGGGGCAAGGAGAACGAATTGCGGCACAATTTTGAAATTGATGAATATGAGGTCAACCCTTTATAGGGCTGTCAGAAGTTCCCAAAGTGTAAGTACATAGTATTAGAAAGTACCACGTGTCAGCCATATGTTTATAAATGGTCTTACTATCACTTGCCTTGGTCTTCTGTGAATGGGATGTATGATCAAATATGGCATCACCATTATTTACGCTGAAATTCACTAATGTCTTGAAATCCTATGCAAGTGACTCCTATCTCAACATTTAGCCCAACTATTCAACAGTATTATGTGTGAGTTTAACGTCACATTGCTAGTTGTACCCCCGAACAAAGTTCAAGGATACTATGGATTTGGCCTCATCACGTCCGCCGCGTCTGCAGAGATTTTCTTGTGAACGCTCTACAGCCCACATTAGAACACCGATTCTTTTCAAATTTTACAGGGACATATATGATGGTAAGTTCATGACACCTTTTGATTTTGGGTACTCTGGGGCCATCTGGACCCAACTGGGGGGCCTTCGGGGGATACATGTGCTCGGTTGCCGAGTGCTCTAGTTATGATATTAGGTCCATGTGAGAGGAACTGGTTAGGGGCATAAAACCCCACTGCGAGAGGTCTGGAGAAGAAAGGAAGTTTGAGACGCTCCGGGCCACTGCTGAGTGGTCAGATGCCATGATGTCACTACCTGTGACATAGCCTGATCTTTACTGATTGGCTGGGAGAAATCACCATGGTTCTACACCTTCACAGAGACAGGCGTGCAGGCACCATTTTGGAGGCAAACTTGCCCCATGAAGGGTTAAGGTGGACACTGTGAGCATCAATGTGGATATTACCATATACTTTCACCCGTGTAGAAATTGCATCGGTTATTGAATGATGTCAACTGTTTACTTACTTATACTACATTGCATTTCTACTGTTGCCTGTGATTGTTTTTCTACCAAAGAGGGCGAAGAGAGGGATGTTTGCCAATGAAGATTTACTGAGGGATGATGGAACCCTTGGTGTGAGGATGGTGATGGTGGCGGAAATGTTCCAGCTGGGTTTACAAGGCACAGGTGGCTGAAGGTGTTGCATATTCTGACTTGGCTCTGCAGAATACCTCCACCTGCTCCTCAGTGGAACTTCAGATGGGAGTCTGTCAGTGTGTGTGTGTGTGTGTGTGTGTGGGCGCGCGCGTGTGTGTCTTTGTGGCAGTTGCAACTGTAAGCAGTGGGAACCAAAGCTAGCCTCTGTGGGGGACACACAAACCCAAACCTGTCCCCTAGACGACCACAGAACCAAACCTTCTCTCTGGGTGGCCACAGACCGAACATGTGTGCCGAGGGTGGGATACAAATCAACACAGACTCGAGCCTGACCCCTGGAAGGCCACAGACTACAATTTGTCCCTGGCTGGCATGGAACGAAACTAGGACTGCTGGTGCCTCAGTGGGTGGGGCCTTTAAGCCAAACTTGGGCACTGGCCTCGCTAAAGCTTTAAGTCCAGTAATGCTCACATCTAGAAACAGCCTGCAAAGAATCCCTTGCCTAGAGATCAGAGCCATTAAAAATGCATGAAATATAAATATTAAAAGGGCAGGAGACATTTACATGATTGTCTATTTGTTTCTGTGCCATGGCACTCTGCTGAGGACAGAGCTGGAGTGATTTCAGCTAAAGGGTGAATGTCTCTCCTGTATACAACCAGGGAGAGGGGGCAATTTTGAGCATAAAGCACTTTTGACGGGCCTGTAATGCTGCTAACCCCCTCGAAATGGCCCGGCAAAGCAGTGTGGGACAGGCTGAACTATCACTCTGCTTCAGAAATTTATTTTTCATTAACAGCCTGGAGATTTATGGCCTGTTGTTGTTTTAACAAATTTGCCATATCATTCATGATTGTAGGTGTGTGTAGTATATTGCTTTTTTATGAGGTTTTTGTAATGGGAACCTTCAGAATAGCCGCAAAACTACAAATTACAGATGAGGTGATCTCAGTCAACATCTCAACTGGAAATATAAAATTTTATGCAGACAATAATAGTTGCACAAAAGTATCTTGCATTATTTTCTCCCACAGATGTTATAAGTTGCCCTCACAGCATAGTCACCGCATAGTCAATTGCATCGCGAGTAGCCTGGACATCCCATTGTGCCGCTATTTAGCCAAGATACCGGTCTGTATTGCATTTTAATGCACAAATGATGTTACACCCCAGTGGGTGCATTTTCAACATCTTGGCTCAGTGACACTTCCATATTAATTTTGTGAATGTCTAGTCCAGCCCTATAGACATTGGATTTTAATCACATTTGTGTTCTAGATGTTAGTCACTAATCTTCAAGTTAATATTGAAGTGGGAAGCCTGCCAATGAAAGGCAATGAAATTGGAGTAGGAATGATGGTGTTTGTGATGGTCCTGCCCGGCAGTCCCTCCCCCCTTCTGCTGTCTGCACCTCCACTTCAACGAGCCACACCTGTCGCTCACGTAGGTGCAATGTAGAGTATTTCAGCACTGCTCTGCCAGTTTGGCAGTGCAGCTGCATTCTGTGTCCTGAGCCCCGCAGGTGTGTTTGCTGCTGCTCCTCTCCTGTCTGTTTTGAAGTAAAGATTTTTATATTTTTACTCAGCCTGAGCATGTGAGTCCCTTCACCTGGTTTTGGGTACATGGTCCCAGTGTCCGCCAGTTTCGTGTCTTCAACCAGCGGGATCAAACCATGGCAGTGTGTTACAATTTCGGTACCTTTGATGAAGCAACCTGTGCCTTGTTTCACAAAGCAGGTTTACAGAGTTATCTGAATAATCATCCTGGATGAAAAACAGAAACCTCATGAACATGGATTGAATGCTGAGTTAATGCAAGGTTTCCACAGCTTGTTAAATGCCTTTCTGTGTTTATTTGGGCATAGGTTCTGAAAATCCATGCTCCAAAGGGGAGTGGCTCTCCTTGCACTGTCATTTCCATCTCAGACCCACGTTTCAAAGGCACTTGTGTGTTTGCATTCCTCAGTAAAAGTGTAGGAAATGGATGAGCAACCAGGGGATTATTACAGTCCGTAAGAGGGAATTATTTGGGAATCATCATAAAATGGGTTTGATTATTAGCGAAAGGCATTTGATTATTTTTGGCCCGAAGGGGGGGCTATTATACGATGGGTATAAGGATTAATACAGACCTGGATTTACTTCTATGGGCCAAGATTTGGAATAATTATTCACGGGGTTTGAAAATGAGTATAGTCAGTTTTTGGGACTATTACAGCCTGCCTGATTAATATGGGTGATGGTGGACCCACCACCCGCGAGGAGTGGAACAGGATTTGGGAAGAGTGTTGGCACAGGAGACTCCAGACTCAGCAGACATAAATCAGCAGACAAGTAGGACTGCAGCCTCAGTAACTGCAGAAACAAAACTCGAGTTTGGGAGGAATTAGGGGAGGTTGTGGAGAAGGACTTTCGGGTAGCCTCAAAGAAGTTCTGGCAAACTGTCAGACAACTCAGGAAAAGGAGGCAGGGCTTTGCCCAGGCTGTTTTCAGCAGGGGTGGGGAACTGCTGACTTCGATTAGGGATATTGTTTGGCAGAGCCAATGTATGTATGTTGCAGACACGCCTTCTGTTGAGGAGGCGAAGGACTCAGGTTTGACTTAGTTCATCTCCTTGGTGGAAGTCACTGAGGTGGTCAAAAAGCTCCGCAGTGGCAAGTCACTGGGATGGATGAGATTCACTCTAAGATGCTGAAGGCTCTGGATGTTGTTGAGCTATCACGGCTGACAAGCCTGTTTAACATCGCTTGAATTTTGGGTTTGGTGCTCTGGGACTTGCAGACTGCGGTGGTGGTTCCTATGTTTAAAAAGGGGAACCGGAGGGTGCGCTCCAGTTATAGGAGGATCATACTGCTGACCCGCTCAAAGAATGTTTACTCCTGGGTGCTAAAAAGGAGACTTCGCCCAATTGTCAAACCTCAGAATAGTGGATCAGCTTTTTACCCTTCTGCGGATGCTGTAGGGGTCTTGGGAGTTTGCCCATCCAGTCTATATGTGTTTTGAGGGCTTGAAGAAGGCTTATGACCGTGTTCCACAAGGTATCCTGTGGGGGGTGCCGCGGGAGTATGGAGAGTCGGGGCCGTTAGTTCAATCCATCTGATCCCTGTACAACCAAAGCAGGAGTTTTGTCCGCATTCCCGAGGCTAAGTCGGACTTGTTTCCTATTGGTGTTGGACTCCACTGAGGGTGTGCCTTGCCTCCTACATTGTTCATGATTTTCATGGACAGGATATCAAGCTGCAGCCAAGGGTTGTAGGATGTCCAGTTTGTTAGCCTCAGTGATGCATCATTGCAGTTTGCTGATGATGTGATCTTGTTGGCTTCATCGAGCTGTGACCAACATGCACTGGAATAGTTCACAGCCGAATGTGAAGGCGTCAGCATGAGGATCAGCGCCTCCAAATCTGAGTTCACGGTTCTCTGCCGGAGAAAGGTGGATTCTCCCCTCAGAGTGCGGGGTGAGTTGTTACCCCAAGTGGAGGAATCATCAGTGAAGGTAGAGTGGAACGGGAGATCGACCGGCAGATCAGTGCAGCATCTACAGTGATGTGGACGTACTGCTGGTCCGTCGTGGTGAAGAAGGAGCTGAGTTTAAAAGAGAAGCTCTCAATTTAGCAGTTAATCCATGTTTCAACCCTCACCTATGGTCACGAGGCTATGAGTAGTAATCGAAAGGATTGCGAATACAAATGGCCGAATTTAGTTTTCCTCACAGGGTGGCTGTGCTCACCCTCTGAGATAAGGTGAGGGGCTCAGACATCTGGGAGAGGATCAGAGTCGTGCTGCTGCTCCTCTGTGGTGAGAGGAGTCAGCTGAGGTGGTTCAGCATCTGACCTGAATGACTCCTGGAGAACTCCCTGAAGAGGATTTCTGGGCATGTCTGACTGGGAGGAGACTCAGGACACGCTGGAGGGATTATGGCTCCCAGCTGTTCTGGGAATGACTTGGGGTCCCCCAGGTCGAGTTGAGAGAAGTAGCAGGGGAAGGTGATGCCTGGGCTACTTTGCTGATTCTTCTGCCACCTGACCCAGCCCCAGATAAGCAGCTACAAATGAATGAATGAACAAATGAATGGATGGATGGATGGATGGATGGATGATGAATGGATGGATGGATGGTGGGGTTTATCAAGGTTTGGAAATGATTATAGCCTGTTCTTTGGATTGCAGGTTATGTCTAATTATCTTATAGGCCACAGTTAGACATCATCTGCAGGGTTTTGGAATCTTATATTCAGTTTTGGAGATTATTGCAGACTGATTATTATAGGCCATGGTTGGAAACTATTATTGGTACTGTTCAGAAATCATTAAAGTCAGTTTTTGGGATTATTATGGGTTTTGATTGTTGTAAACCATTATTATTTGCAGGGTTTGAGAATGGTAATAATCAGTTTTTGGCATAATAACACATTGTTTTTGATTGTTATGGGCCAAGGTTGGGAATTATTATTTCCAAAGATCAGGAGTGATTGTAGTCAGTTTTGGGGATTATTAAGGGCTTAGTTTGATTATTATACGCCATTATTATTGATGGGTTTTGAGAATTGATGGGTTTTGAGAATAGTCAGTTTTGGGGATTATTACAGATGAAGCTTGGGGATAATCATCAGCAGGGTTTGGAGATTGTCATAGTGTTTTTTATTTTTATTTTTTTATTGCAGGCTGTGTTTATAACATAGGCCACAGATGGATATTATTATTGGCAGGGTTTTAGAATAAATATATAAAATTTTGGGAATCATTACTGACTGTATGATTATTATAGACCATGGCTGTGAATTATTGGCGAGTTATCTTTGATTATTATGGGCCACAGTAGCAGATTATTGTGAGGATTTGCTCATGATTACAGTCAGATTTGGCAATAATTGTTCCCAAGATGGATTGGAAGCCTCTGAACCAACAGTGGAGATTTGGCTGCAATACAGGGCAACAGTTGGCTCATTTCAATCGCTTTTTTTATTTATTGATTTATTTTTGACTGCTTTCTGTCCTTCCTTGTGCCTGACCAGGTCAACAGATCAATCAACCATCGTTAAAGAGATTCCAATCTGTTAACCGAGTTAAAGCCGGAGTGGGGGACCCAGCTGGCAGATGTGTCAAATCACTCTTAGCCAAAGTATTTTTAGTTGTGCGTGACGCATAAATGATTTACCAGCGAATCTACCTTATGTGCACCGCCGCACCTGCGAGTGTAACCGACCTCACTTTGAAACATTTGACGAGGCAAGATCACTCCATTGAGATCATTCATGTTGCTTCGACCCCCCTCCATCCCTTCATTGAAAAAAATTGAGACTTTGGATCAAAGTAAAAAAATTGCGTCAACTTGTTACAGCTAATTTTTTTAGTTTTTCTCAACTGAAAAAAAAATTTCCTTTGTAAAATTTTTTTCAATTGAGAGAAACTAAAAAAATTAGCCGTATCAAATTTTTTAAACTTTGATCCAAAGTCTCAGTTTTTTCAGTGTTTCTTGTCTAACTATCTCACTTCAATGGGCAGAGCCAAAAAAAAAGAAGAAAAGAATTGGGGTGGGGGGCTAGGAAGGCTATGAAAAATAAGTGAGGAGATATAAGGATATTTCATAGCTGAAGTCATTGTGTGGCGCTCTGGGCACCTCTCCACCCTCTCTTCTGGGAGAATATCTCACATTGATGGAGTGCTCATCATCAGTTAGGTGATTCCACAGAAAAATCTATATACCTGGCAATTTCTATTTCACATTGTCGCTTATCACTGTAATCACCCCGGGGGTCATTTTGGTGAGGATCTGACTCTGCGAGAGTGCAGAGTACAGGCTGCTGTCCAGAGAAGAGGAGCAGATTGGCCACCTGTAAAGCTTGGGTACATCCAGACAGCAGCTCCACTGAGTCTAAGAGCTCAAAGGCTGCAGCGCTTCCTTTCATAGCTTCAGGGTCATTTTAAATAAAAGGAACAGCGTGACATACTGCGCGGGCCGCGGCACAGATGGATTTGTATGAAATGTATTTTCAGGTCTCAGCAGATGCGGTTAGACTGTGGGATTGCAGATGGGTTTGTGGTGGGGAACCTCAGCCTTTGTAGGTTTGCAGACTGATGCTCATTTTAGTGCACTGATGTGAAACCGCGATTGATGTGAAAACAAAGCGGCGTCAAGAATCCAGGGCTTCTGGCCTTCTCACTGGTACACCGCCGATAAACAGACTCATACTGTTGTCAATTCCTCAATTCACCCATAAACACACACACAAACATATGAGTAAGCGTACACTGATTTATGGTACAAAATTAAGTAGTAGGCTACAGCTATCTCTGCAGCCTTTACACAAATATTTATGGATCAGAAAATAAAATCAGCGGCAGTTTGTCACCACAAATAGCTGCAATTAGGCTTAAATTTGTATGTGCTTTAAAGCAGAGTCCTCCCTCACGCCGGCCGTAAGTACTGGGTAAAGTGTAGGTCTGCTGTAATATAATTTAATGGTTCAACGCCTGAAAAGCTGCCCCCATGCTGTCATGGTGACAAGGCTTAACAGTGACTGCATCTGTTCAAAAGCACATGAGGTTGAGTACCGAAGGCCATAGGTTCGCACTGCTGCAGGGCCTTTTAGGATTAATCTTGGCAAATAAAGACCTTCACATGCATTGCTGCTTTACTGAAATCACGGCGTTATAAAACGGAATAAATCATGCTCATGAAGGTTGCGCATTATGATGCTAATCTGTCTTTTGTCTATGACTATTATTGGTTTGTAAAATTTGGGAAGTCAAGTCACTGAAGAAAGACGAGCAACAGCAGCATCGTTTCAACTGTAGGTGCATCTTCACGACAGAACGGTTTCATCTCCAGGATAAATGCATTCAACCGCAAAACTTGCCACAGGCAATGAAGAAATAAAATACTGTTCCGAATTGGATGTGTTCATTCAAGAAATTCAAGATTAATTTATCAGTGCGCGGGCAGGTGTCTGCTCGCTTGGAAATAGTAGGCTATTGTCATTTGGTAAATAGAATTGTAATTACTCCGTTTCAGAACAGAAAGACATCGTTTCATTTTTTCCAATGAGGTCGCTGGGCAGAGAATATGTATTACAATTATAAACTGAAATAAACATTCACAACTAAAGGTGACGGGGAAGTTTTGCGAAAACAGGCCATCCGACTTATATTCGCACAGTAGGCAGAATAATTTCAGCAATTATACCCAACCCCTGGAGGGAACACTAATCAATTTCCTTTATCGCTGCCATAATGTCGCCAGCAATGAGCAATCGGGCTCCGAAACAGTTAAATCAATTCGGCCTTGCGCAAATAAATCAATCATCACTAAAGTAGTTCAATAGGTGTATATTCTGTTGATAAACACCATTTGAAGTTAGTGCGACGCATCGCCAGGAAATGTATCAACCTAAAAGGAGGTGGCGCCCGCAGAATTTTGAACTCTAACGTGAAACTCATTAAGGGGCCAACTCTGGGAGCAGCGGGTCGAAGCGAGATATTGCGGTTGCGGTTCTTTCTGCCAAACGAGCATCGCTATCTGGCGCACGAATGCCTGGGTGCTTCAGCCTACAGCTTTTCGGGGCGCTGAAGCGTCCTTGCCATTGAGTCACGTGATAAAGGCGAGGCAGTTTTTTTCCCCGATGCACATCCCAAGACGGAGAGGGAACGGATGCGCTGCGGAGAAAGCACGCCGATGATCCTTTCTTGTTCCTGTACGTTTGATTTGTCATTTTGCTTTGCCTTCCCGTCAGCCTTGAGTAACTCATACGTGTCCGCATTTTATTAATGCCCGCTCCTGCGCTTATCCGTCCGAAGCGAGTGAGCCTGTCCAACCTGTGAGTTCACCTGCACCGTTGCTAGGCGCTCAGCAAGCTTCCCGGGAGTTTTCTGAAACCAGCGACGATTCGAGGCTGATAACACCCTTCAAGGTGAGGAACCTTCTTATGACAACGCCGAATGCTTTTTTTTTTTACGTGATTACAATTTCAGCGCAAAAATCGACCCATTCTCACTGAGCCATAATGTGGTTTTTACATTTTGGCTCCAACGTGAGTAAAACCCTGATTCAGTGCATTTGATCAGTTGTTGGACAAATTAATTTCTTCTCAATGAATAAATGAATGAAACTGTATTCCACCGACGATCTAAACTTGCTTTTGCATACTTTCTGACGTCCAGGAAGAATAATCGGTGAGGTATAGCTATCGGATTTACGCATGCATTTCCTACATTTGCACGCTATTTATTGACGGTTCATCTCCTTGGTAGGAGTTTACCCTGAATCGAAATAGTAAAATGCATTTGTGATCACAAGTTTAGTATTTTACGGAACTGTGCAGCCTTTTCTGGAATTTGCAATTCCGCACCAAACTATGGCTTGCTCCTGCGTTATCACTGACTGATGGAAAGTGGAGACCGGCTTGCATCAGTCTCGACTCACTTCTGTCTCCTCATTATCTCTCATCCATTTCTCAAAAAAAAAATCGCTCCGACGGATTGCGTAGTATATGGTCTTGCTGCAGTCAGCTGACCGAAGACAATCGATGTCTAATAATGCGGTCTGTCTGCGCGTCACTTACGCGTACCCTACCTGTACGTCGGCTCTAAGATGCATAAACTCCCCGTGACATTTTCCGAAGACCACGTTCACGCTGAAAACGAGTAAGGAAAATTTACTGAAAGAAATTGCGCATAGTCTCCTGCCTTGATTCGCCGCATACACAAAACCGTTTATAATGTAGTATAAATTTTAACTGAACACAGCCTTTCCTCTTAAATCTTACTGTACTGTTATCATATTTGATAACGGAACGGTACCCACCGCGTGACTGCGTCGGCCCTCTCATCCTCAGTATGAACACTGACTCACGAGTGGCTGCGTCTTGTTGGACCCCTGCGATCACGGGCATAGCGATAGGAGAAAGCATTTATATGCGCTTAGATGGAGACTGTGTTTCCGGAGTGAAATAAAGTAAAGTAATACAATTTTGATTTTCCTCAATTTCGTATAAGGTCTGTTTTATGGATAAATCAGCCCTTTGGGAGTTGGGTATATTTTACCATGGGGTTGGGATGGAAGGGACATGCTTGTCTTAGGATTTTGGATAAGTTACTGCCCTCAAATACGGCACAAGTATGCAATCAAGAACAACTGGTTCCTGACAACTGGTTCATGTGAGCACAGGTTACTGGTTATTATTGCAACCGTATGCTCATATCACTGGCTCCCAGTTATGCGCCATGAAGTGCTGAGAGTACATACAAGTTTTCATTCCAGCTAACCGCCACACCAGCTGATTTCATTAATTAGCACACCAAGCAAATAATTGGTGTGATCAGCATGTGTAGTGATATACTGGGATGAAAATCTGCATACTTTGGCCCTCCATGGCACATGATTGGACACTACTGGCCTGTATTGTAGCATTTTATTTCAGTGTAATCTATGAGTGGGCAAGCATTATTGTGTATGGCTTTGCCGAATGACTCAGGTAACTAAGATGGTCGGCTCCAAGATGGGAGGTGCCTTCGCCTTGATTTTAATAGAATCCCTTTATTGTAGGGGTTACACAGTCACAGGTGAAGGACCTCATGCATTACCCCAGCTCTGTGCTTCACTGAAGACCGTATACGGCAGGGGTTACTCAACCTTATCCAAAAAGAGTCGGTTTGGGTGCAGGTGTTCCTTCAGACTAATTAGTTCCCCGCCTGATTCTCCTAATCAAGAATTTTAGCAACAGGCATGCTTGACTGATGCAGTTGACTTCAGATGGCTTAGTTTACATGTTGGTTTGTGGGTAAATTACAGTACATGATGAGAAATGGCTGAAATCCCCATTGATCGATGGCCTCAAACATCTGGCCACTTGCCATTCAGGTGATGATCATATGTGTTTCTAAACGCTCTCGATACGCGCCGTCGAGCGCAACTCAATCGAGGCAACTGCGGCAGTGTGGCTGACCGCGTGGACTCGCCCTCATGGAGTAGGCGCTTAATCCCGAAAAACTTATTTGGAAAACAGTCTCGTCAGTCTTCCGAAGATGTACCAAATCTTTGGAATGTTCCAAGTTGTATATTCTCATATATTCTCATTTTTGAATGTATGCATCTGCACCTTTTACAGAATTGTTCTGTTTGGCTGGCAGCACTGTGTGAATTACACCAAAGGTGGAAAAATGCTGCGTGATTTGCCATGGTGAATGTCATGTGACCACTGAAGCAGCACCTAATGAGGAAATTGTCCATCTCAGTGACTGACAGTTTTACTGTGCATTAGATGCCTGTGATAAGTATCATACAGACATCTGTCAAACCTGCCAATGCAGACAGCGCACCCTAAAGACTCTGGGTTGATTAGTAGAATCCGGTGTGTACCTGCATGGCTGGAATGAAAGCCTGACCCCACACCGGACCTATCTGGGTAGGATTGAATACCTCTGCTGTGTTGGTTATCCACTTAAGCACAGAGCAGGGTAATGTGTGGAGTCTCTCTCCTGTGTGGGCGCACTGTGCTATGGGGGTAAAATTGGTACAGGGGCCTAGATGGCTCTGGTTGCTTTGGACAGCATCAGGCTTTTGTTACTTATATGCAGTCCGAACTGGTGACTCAATTACCTCTCAATGTCCCCACGGGCCACATAACTGTAAATGTTAGGATTTCATCATCAAGCAGTTGTCCCTTTTCTGTAAATGGTCCCTTTAAATCTAGTAATTCTGGATTCTGGATCAGTGTATGTGTCAGTGTATACCTGCGCATGGGTGTGTACTTGTGTGTGTGCGTGTGTGTTTGTGGTTGCAGGTTTGTGTGTGTGTGTGTGTGTTGGTGTGTACCTGTGCATGGATGTGTACTTGTGTGCGAGCGTATGTGTGTTTGCAGGTTTGTGTGTGTGTGTCTGTGTGTGTGTGCGTGCGTGTTTGCATGTGTGTGCGCATGTGCATATGTGCGCATGTGTGTTTTATATGGAGGAGGTAGGATATGTAACGTTCTCTGCCTGGGTCATTTCACGTGTTACTCATCTGTGATCTGTGATTCATCCCTCTCTGCAGCGTTAGGGGAACAGACCTTCTGTATCGGGGGTTTACAGATAAAGGGAGGCAGTACAATTCCTCTCTGTCATGTAGATATACGTCACTACTTTGCTATGAAGCCTTTATTTAGCTCAGCCTGTTTTTCTGGAATCTTGCAGTCATGTTTCGCCCGTAATGACGTTTGCTTTTCTCGGCCTGAATCCCCTGTTTGTCATCTGTCAGTCAGGATTGTTCCTCTGGTTTTGCAGGCTGTATCTGGCATGGCAGGATTATGGAGTTAGCTGCATAAATTCAGAGTTAAGCCTGGATCAGCCATTTCTGCTGCAGAACGTGATCCCGATTTTAGTGGGATAGAGATCTGAGGTGACGGAGATGCCTAATGTTGGACTGTTGGACTGCTAACTGTAGAGTCTGATTTGGGCCTGTAGTGCTGCTTGGGATTCTGACTTGCACTTGGAGAGATGAAGTTTGGAAGAACTCTGCTGTTTGGCCCCTGAGTTAGGCCCTTAACACCATAAACTCTCAACTTTTTGCTTCAGTTTTCCCTTAAGAAGCCTCAAAATCAGAAAAAAAAGGATTTTTTTCATACATATTCTGTATCTGCTGGTCCCAGCGCTTCATTGAAGCTACATCACACTTATACTGCGAGAGCTATTCTAAACCCGGACGCCATGTTTTTATGGCCTCAGCATAACATCAGATGGAAAATATCTAGATCTTGTACATCATTTTATTCCTATTTCCCTGCAATTCAACTGGACACACATTTGGAATCATTGGAAACCATGCAGTCTGCACTAGACTTTAAAATGGGCCTGAAGTTCCACAGGTTTAAATGCAGCCGCTGCATTTAACAGACACATATGCAGCTTCGAGGATTTACCAACCAAACCAAATCCATTCCCCCGGAACTTTACCCCATATTCTCCCCATTATTCCCTCAGTGCAAGGTCTCCAAAAGGCGAGCTGCATTATACTGGAGTGCTGTGTGGTGAGTTCGGCTGTGTGGAGGAATTTTGCGACAAACATCATTATTGTATGGAGCCCTGGAGGAACAATGAGGAGAATAGGGAGAAAAAAACATATTTTTGTATTGTGGCCACAAGATATAACCTTTTGCTACAATTTAGCTTCATATGGCAATTGTACTACTTTCCTCAGTTTAATTAACTTTTTCCCACAATTTGGTTAATTTGTGACCACTAAGTGTGCTGTACTTTCTCTGTGCCCTGGGAGCAGACTCTGACTGCATCAGGCAACGTTTGTCTCCAAGGACCACAGGGCGCTGACCAGCTTCCTTTTAAGTGGATTGCTACTGAGGTACCTAACATTAGTGATGGGCAGTTGAAGCCCCGTGAACCTTTCGAGGCTTCTTCATCACCGTTCTGCAAAAGAGATAAGAAGCTTCTGACCGTCAGAACACCTTGAGAGTGCAGTGCTGTTAAGTTGATAGTTTGCGAAATGCTTGACAATACTCCGTTTACTCGTCTCCCATCTTTTCGCGATTATATTTACCTAGTAAAGCGCGCAGTAAATGCTTTGTTTCATCTTTCATGATCACTTGGAGTACGCAGCAAATGTACTCTGCGTTTTGAAGTGCATCTTCTGATCATGTTCACTAAGTGAAGTCCTGTAATGTATGCGTATGTCAACATGAGTGTTGAAGTTATTACTATTAGAGGTTAATTTTGATATTTGATATCTGTGGGGGGGGCACGGTTGTGTATTGTTCAGTTAGGATTCAGTTTTAAAAATAAAAGGTTTCACATAGTGATGAGTGGTAACGCGTCATTTGTTTGTCATAGTTTGACTGGATAGAAATACAAGTATGCCTTGAGATTCTGGCTCGCCATTTGTGTGGGCAAGAAATGTTTGAGAACCAGTGCTATGAGGGACTTCTTTCCGGGCATCTTTGGAAAAGAGAATCGTGTTCTCAGTGGAACTTCCCTGGTGAAATAAAGACAAAAGATGACTGGTTTACATGGTGAACTTATCCAACGAACTCAGTTACCCAGTTTTAAGATGCATGACCTGGTCCTGACACCACTTGTGCCAACAGGCCGTCTTACTCTTCACAAAGCTCTCTAAATTTCCCGTTCTCCTCAATCATACTGAACATCGATCTCTAAAGTTGGCAATCTATTAAGCTGCCTGTCAAATGTATGGGGACCCCCGATTTCGATTGACCACATGATCGATATGGGAATCAGAGTCTTTTCAGACACTCCAGTTTTCCATTCCAGTCTAGGACAGAGAAAGCAGTTGAATATATTAAAGTTGTTATATTTTCTCCCTGGTTGCAAATCCTTTGCATTGAATGATTCCCTGAATTCCGACCCATTGATATCGCCAGATGCTGGGTATCTTCCCTGCCAATACGACTGAAATAATCTCTATCCTTATGCTGTCTCCGAACTGAGAAGGCAGGCTACAAATGTGAAGGCCAGATATATCTTTTGGCTCGGCTAGTCCCTGAGATTTCTGTCTTAATGTTTGAAATGTATTGTGTTTGTCTAATATTTAGAATGCAATGATTCAGTTTCTGATGGGGCATTCCATTATATACATTTCAGGATTTTGGTAAATGTACTAAGTATTATTTCTTTTTTCAGATGAAAAAAAAGGTTTATTCCACTGTAGGACTGTATTTAAAAAAAAAAAAAAAAACTCGCCTACTACTTCTCCCAGTGGCCTGTTTGAAATGCGATTAAGTCACAATAAAAGTCACCGAAAAAGTGTTGTAAGATTCTTTCTTGCACAATTCTTTCTCTAAGTGGATAATTTGAATGACTTTAAAGTAGGTCAGGATAAAACCTCTGTAGCTACCTCTTAAAAATAGCCTGCTGCATTTGTGGCATTGCCATTAACTCGACAGTATACCTGATGACCATCCCGTTCTCCAGTGGTTGGAACCCCTTTGGCGATCTGTGTCAAATGAATCGCTTGTTACTGAAGCCTTCTTTGGCACACGGTAAATAATTAATGCCAAAGGGTTTGTTGCAGTCATTTTGTTTTGTGGTGAATCACTGCATCAGCCACATTGGAAAATGAACTTTGAATGAACCATTTGATGTAACCTCAATGGAACATCAGGGTTCAAGAACTAAGGATGCAGGATGACTAACCGTATACATGTTGCATCTTGCCCTCAATCCTTTGGCTCTTCAGTCTGTCAGTCGCTCACTCACTCACTCACACAGTCAATCACTCACTCCCTCAGTCTCTCACTCACTCGCGCACACACCGGCACACACAATCATTGGATTTTATTCATGAAATTTGATGTGGATTTCATACTTAAGCATGCACTAAAAAAATAAAAGTGGTGTTTGGTTAAAAAAAAAAATCGATAAGCTTGGTGCATGTAATTTATACGTAAATAATCAGGATCGACTTGGAATTTTGTAAACATGTCGAGTCTTATTAATTTTTTTTAAGTCCCTTTTGTTTTCATAAATCCCCAATCTGCAGAGAAAATGGTGTACACATCTTTTCTGTTGATATGCACTGTTCATAAATGAGGCCCACTGTGCTGTGCAGCGAATCATATATTCAAGCCACACTGGATAGGAGATTGGTATGAACCATTTGTGGCTTCAAGCTGAATGAACTTCACACTTCAGTAGCTAACGACGCTCAATAATTTATGTATGAAACAGTGCAAGCTTACGCACAGTGTTACAAGTTGATCATTTGTTTAAATAATTATTTGTTAAAATCATCTTCAAGCAGCTTTTCTGATCTTGAAGCAGCTGGTATTTAATAGACGACACCTGCACTACTGTATAGCTTATGATATAAGAAAATTATTTATCATGCTACATTTACTCAAGATGTAATCCTTGAGATCACTGATAAAATGCATGTGCAATGAGGATCTGCAGATAACCTTAAATAGTATCAGGTCCATAAATGTTTGGACACTGACTAACCTGTTGTTATTTTAGTTACTCAGGCATTTTGTAATTAAAATGAAACGATGTATGCGATGACGTCCATAAAGAGGAAACTTTAAAACTGAATTTGTTGTATTTACAACAAACCTATTTTATGTGGGACGTGCAGGCCTTGGTATGCCCATTTTAATGGAAGATGGAACAATCTTTGCCTTGATGAAGAAATCCCGTTAAGAATATTTGGCTTGATCGGGAACACTCTCTGGGTGTGATGGGTGGTGAGTTTGAGACGCCAAACACAGTGGCCAGAAATAAAAGAGGACATGGAGAAGCGAGAGAGACAAACAAACAAAACAGGAGAGCGAGAATCGCGCTTCCAACGGACCAAGATGTAGTCCGAGGCAAGGAAGCAAAGCGAGCTCGACAGGAGGAACAGAAAGAGGAACACACAGGAAGATTCCCTTACTAAGTAGAACTCTTCCTCAAATATGCAGCTAAAACCTAAGAGCTCTCTTACTAGAGACCTTACCGGCTAAAGTGCGAAACATAGCACTGACACTCTAGCAAGGGAATTGAGGCGGAACTAGAGCTTAAATAGAATCCAGGCGACGCCCTCAATTAATGCCAGCTGGCCCAAGAATTCAATTGAGAGCAAAACGATGTCGTCCCGGACGAGAGCAGCAAAGAAAGCTCTCAAATCCACCAAACCATGACACTGGGAGGCATATGTGCGAATGTCACATATTCAAGAGAAGGTTTCGGCAGAGTAAATACAGGTGTACAACAGCCAGAACTGTTGTAAAGCCTCAAAATCAGGAAGTTTCCCAAAAACACCTAAACAGAGATTTAACATTTCTGGAGCAAGATCCTGCGAACAGATGATACAAAGGACAACTTGTACCAGGATAATGAGAGCAGGAAAGTTCCAGAGGAACTGCTCATAATCTAAAGCATCTTATCACCTCATCCACCTCATCAGCAAAGCATGGTCATCTGTGAACTGGCTCCCTTGTGTTTATTGATGACAGACATTGGTTCTGATAAAAACAGCACAATGAATTCTGAATTGTACAGAGCCATATTGTCCACTCCCATTTGGCCAAGTTCTTCAAGACTCATTGAACGTGGCTTTGCAGAGCAGATGTATTATGTCCCAAAGCGCACTGAGAATACGCTTCATTTGCCGTAGGAAAAACTGAAGGCAAATTCCCCAAAACAAGCAGGAGTAAAGGCTTGGCAGATCATCTTCTGGGAAGAAAACCTGATCTCTTAGGGTTCCAGAACTTAGGTAGCCGTTGACCGCAAGATATTTGCTATAACTTATCAAAATCAGCAATTTAATTCAACATTGTTAGTTTTTTTTAGATACTATTGAGCCCCTGAAATTGGTGAGAACAAAAGCAATTATGGTTCTTCATAGTTTATGCTGTATTTTTGACAAATACCCTTAAATTATAGTTTTGTCCACCTTTTGAAGACATCTTGATTGATTTATTTCAAATCCATTGTGGCGGTAGATGGAGCTATCATGATGACTGTATCAGTGTGTCAGTAATTATGGACCTGCTTTATGCAAGTGGAATTAGTTAGAAGTCCCAACCATCAAGTCATCTCTGCAGCCATTAATCCATCATGTTGGTGATTGGTTGTCCAGACAACGTGAAGTAATGCATTTATGCTGAGTATGTACAGTGTGAGATTAAACATTCAACCTTGTTGAACCCACACTGTTCCTGTCTGCAACTTATTTGGCAAGACTGCTTCGATGTGATTTCTTGTATTAGGCCTTGGTGGATAGTGAATACATGTCACTCATTTTTAATGAAGTGGAATAATGCAATTCTGCTACGGTTACTGAGTTATACAGCTATGTCCGCAGATTTAAATTAAGGCAGTGAAATGAAAATGATCAATCAAAATTTAATGACGGACTGTTTGAATTAAACTGACATGGCTTTTTACGAAGCTGAAATCAGATGCGACTGTCTGAGTTTTCTAAGACCAAACATGTTTAAATTCATGCCCTCCAGTGTTTTAGGAAAACAGTGTTGTTTTTGTTTGCTGGATAGTTTTCTAATTCCTATGTGTTTTCAGTAGGCCTCTAGTGTTGATAATGCTGTCTTTCCGTGGGCAAAATGAGTGTCGCCCCTGGTCACCTGTGTTTGCATAGTCCCGGAACATCAGCCTTCCAGGTGCGTTTCCAAAGACCGGGCCGCAAGATCACTTTTTTTTGGATGGAGTTTTAAGGTATTACAACTGTCTCCACGGATACGAGTTTTCACTGCATAAATAGGAGTGATGACATTCGAATGTCTGGTATTATCCATCAGAGCAGGCAAGCGGATGTGCGGAGGGCAAAATGGTGTGATGAAATGGAAGATGAGATTCTGCTAATGGAGTGGCGCGCTCCAGGGCCGCGAGCAATCTGATTTTGTTCATGCTGCAGTATGTATGCAGAGTTGGTCTTCTCCGAAAGACATTAATGCAGTCTGCACATTGATTTAAACGTCTGTTTTACCTTCCATTTAAACAAAAAAAAATCATGCAAACAAGGAGTCACTAAAGGAATCTTTAATTATCCTAAAAAGAACTGGCATCACGGCCAATTGGGAATGAATTTTGGTGAAAATCAAATAAGACACAGGTGTAAGCTGACCTACATCGGGTTAAGATGGCTGCCGTGCAAGCTGACATTTCTTTGCCAGCTCAGTTTACGTACTTCTAGAAAGGGGACTGGTGGTAGATAAGCCATAAGAATAAACAAAACTCTGGGAAACACTTTGTTTCTGTGGAGAAGTGAACTACTGAGCAAACATTAATCTCAAATGTTAATCTGGCAAGCTAGTTATGGTTGGCTGAGCAGAGGAATAATGCTAGCATTAATGTTGATTAGTGATGTTAATCTAGCTACCTTCTAGATTGCCAAACCATGTGAATAAAGTAAATTATTGTGAAAAAGTGAGAAAATACATTCTACAAATTTAAGCTTTAAATTAGCATTTAACCTGTTATTCATATGTACACTGCCCGGCCAAAAAAAAAGTCGTACACTGAAATATTTAGTTGGAACCCCTGTAGCTTTGATTACAGTGCATATTCTTCTTGTCATTGTTTTAACATCTATATGCAATGCCAGAACATTTATTTGAGATCAGAAATGCCATAATTTTTGGCATTTCTGAGCACATCCCAATAACTTTTAATGTGTTTAAGGTCAGGATTTTGTGGTGGCAAATTTGTTTGTGAAAATGATTCCTCATACTTGTTTTTTGTCATTCTTGGTTTTCTTTGCTAAATACAGGCCAATAATTTGCCCGTTCTGAAATATTGTAACATCTTTTCCACCATCAGGGGATGTGTCTTCCAATATGATTTTTTAAGAAATGAGTAGCGACGTCCTTCATCAGTCAGGGTAAAATGATTGTTGCCAGCTGAACCATATTAATAACCAAAATAATGATCCAGTTATAGAATTTGTTCGTTAATTTCCAAATGGTGACTTTTTTTTTGGCCGGGCAGTGTATTATGTACACACGGTGGGAGGTCTGACTGTGACATCACCTTGCAGCTTTGGCAGACCTTTTCATTGATAGTTGGATTGGACGTGAAGGACAGAAGCCTTCCAATGCAGGGCCGAGGCTTTGGCATTCATTACCTGTGGCCTTAACTCTTGGAGTGTGGCTTTTCGATGCTGGGGACGGTATTTCAGGGCACTTCTCCTTTACTTTCGTCTCTCTCTGAACCCCAAAGGCCAAGCGATGGCCTCCTTAATTAACATATCATAATATATTTGGCAAAAACAGAAGCATTACTGCCAGCCTGTATAATTAATTATTCTATGGTAGCATAATTAATCGGACAAGCTGGCAGTAATGTTTCTGTAATGATTCACCATGCGTGTTCTCATTACTGATAATCGGCTCCTGAATACCAATGTACCCATTAAAGTTGCCGAGGGTTCTCATATTAACAGTATTCCTGCGAGTTATAACGCATTGATGCTGCATTTACCATAATTAAAGGGCAGAAAGACCATTTCATTTGCAATCCAAGGAATAATGGTACGCCTGCTCTCGGTTTCTAAGCTCATTGCATGTGAAACTACAACATTTGGAGGCATCAGAATTCAAGAGGCTATGCAGGCGTCAGAATAAGGAGTATGGATGTCCTCTGCACTGTGGTGATCAACTGGCCTCTTCCATCTCTCATCGGTTTCCTTTACAGCTGTGGCACCCAACCATGTTCCAGGAGAGCTACCATTCAGTCGGTTTTACTCCAAGCCTAATTCAGCACATGATTCAGCTAATTAGCAGTTCATCAAGATCTTTACCTGGAAAATGAGGTGTTCTCTGCTTTGGCTGGTGCAAAAAACTTCTGGATGATCTATCATCAGGAACAGTTTTGGAGACCCCTGCTTTATACTGTGGCTGCCCCTGAAGAACCAAGCCGAAGTGGAGACACACGAGCGAAATTTAGGATCGAAGAATTGTGGGAAAGCCGGAACGCTGATGTCTGTGCGTTTCCAATATCCGTCTGGTCGTTGTCATTAGTACCGCCTCATTAGGTCGCCAGATTAATTACACACTCCCATTTTGTGTTCTGGGATGTTTCTAATTCCTCTCTTTGTGAAAGGACACCACTGAGACGTGCTTTAGTGATGTTCTGTAGAGAGGGTTGATTCTTTGGCTGCGGGTTCTGGTCTTGCTCAGAGCATCTCGTCCCCTTGTCCTGGTGGATCAGTGGTTCTCCTTAGGTGTGCTCTGGCATTCGTTCCAACCCTACTCGCAATCCCAGAATTTGGAAAAGCTTTTAATTTTTCCCAATTAGCCGCTTTAGATGTTTAGAGGGATTATTTACCCTCTTAATCCTCATTATGATAGAAATGACTTTGCAGTGCCATAAAGAATGTAATCCCCAAAGTCATATTCTGCTAATTTGCAGTACAGGGCACTGATTACAATAAAATCAGGTAACAAATGAATGAGGCCAATTGACTCCTGACTTGATTTCTGTGTATGCGATCATTTCACTTGTACTTTTTTTCTTCTTAACATTCAACACAGTGCAGGTTTGCCTCCATTTCATTTGTCTATGAGTTCTTTATTGCCTTGTGGATGGCAAGCTTCTGTAACCAGGTGGCCATGCTTTCTTTGTTCGGGAACTTAAAATTCACGACACAGTAATTCAATTAATTATTGATTTAATTACGCCTCTCATATTTTAATGCATTTTAAAATGTATCCATTATTCACAATATAGAAAAAACAGTGCTGCATGCCCAAATAAATGTTATTCTCCATATCAAGCATAGCAATTTATGATTAATAATATAATAATGATAAAAGTAATAGATCAAATTAATATAGCGCATTTCTAGGACTCAATGTGCTGTACAATGTCAGTAGACACACAGAGTTTTCAGCAAAAGTCCTTGTTCTCCAGTTTAAAAGGGTAGGTTTTGAGGAGCGTTTTGAAGGACGTGATAGAGTCTGCTCTCCTGACTGCTTCTGGAAGTTTATTCCATAACTCTGGTGCTGCACAGCTGAACACCCAGCCTCCCATGGTCACAAGTTTGTAACAGGGCTGCTGAATGAGAGTAGTGTTGGAGGAGCGTAAGGTGCATGTAGGACGGGTTGCGGTAATGAGATCTGACAGGTAAGGGCGACTGGTGGCGTGGATGGCATGAGAAGTGAGCACCAGAACTTTGTCATTGATTCGTTGACGGATAGGAAGCCAGTGAAGGTGGAACAGGACGGAGGTAATATGGTCCCGGGGTGAGGCGTGGGTGAGGACAATTTTGGACATACTGTAGACCAGGGCTGCCCAACCTTGTTCCTGGAGAGCTACCATCCTGAAGGTTATCACTCCAACCAAAGTAAACCACACCTGCTTTCCCAGTTACAGATCCTGATGAGCTGCTGAATCAGGTGTGTTCAATTAGGGTTGGAGCAGAAACCTACAGGATGGTAGCTCTCCAGGAACTGGGTTGGGCAGCCCTGCGGTAGACGCTTTATGATGGTATCACTGGATCCCACCAGGAGAGCATTACAGTGGTCCAGTCTGCAGGAAATGAGGGCATGTATAATACGTTCTGCTGCTGGCTGGGAAAGGAAAGGGCAGATCCGTGCAATATTTCTCAGATGAAAGAATGAAACTTTGGTGATTTGTTTGATGTGGGCATCGAAGGACAGCTGGTGATCACTCCCAGGTTATGAACCTGGTGTGATTGGAGGACTCTGATGCCATCAATCTGAAGGTTAACTTCAGGAAGCTGGCTGAGCACTGTCTTTGTGCCGAATAGGATAAGTTCTGTCTTCCCAAGGTTCAGTTGGAGGGAGCTCTCCTGCATCCAGGCCTTGATGTTGTGAAGGCAGTGGAAGAGGCGGGAGGTTACTTCGTTTGTGGTCTTCTGACTAGCAGAGATGTATATTTGTATGTTGTCTGCATAAAGATGGTAGTCAAGACCATGTTTCCTCAGGATGTCACCATGAGGCAGCATATAAATACAGAATACAGCATTTAACCTGTTATTCATATGTATTATGTACACACGGTGGGAGGTCTGACTGTGACATCACCTTGCAGCCTTGGCAGACCTTTTCATTGATTGTTGGATTGGACGTGAAGGACAGAAGCCTTCCAATGCAGGGCCGAGGCTTTGGCATTCATTAGCTGTGGCATAAACGGAAGCATTACAGCCAGCCTGTACAATTAATTATTCCATTGTAGCATAATTAATTGGACAAGCTGGCAGTAATGTTTCTGTAATGATTCACCATGCGTGTTCTCATTACTGATAATCGGCTCCTGAATACCAATGTACCCATTAAAGTTGCCGAAGGTTCTCATATTAACAGTATTCCTGCGAGTTATAACGCATTGATGCTGCATTTACCATAATTAAAGAGCAGAAAAACCATTTCATTTGCAATCCAAAGAATAATGGTACGCCTGCTGTCGGTTTCTAAGCTCATTGCATGTGAAACTACAACATTTGGAGGCATCAGAATTCATGAGGCTATGCAGGCGTCAGAATAAGGAGTATGGATGTCCTCTGCACTGCGGTGATCAAATGGACTCTTCCATCTCGCATCGGCTTCCTTTATAGCTGTGGTACCCAATCCCTGTACCAAGAGAGCTACCATCCAGTCGGTTTTACTCCAACCCTAATTCAGCACACGATTCAGCTAATTAGCAGTTCATCAAGATGTATACCTGGAAAATAAGGTGTTCTCTGCTTTGGCTGGTGCAAAAAACTTCTGGATGATCTCTCATCAGGAACAGGGTTGGAGACCCCTGCTTTATACTGTGGCTGCCTCTGAAGAACCAAGCCGAACTGGAGACACAGGAGCGAAACTTAGGATCGGACGCTGATGTCTGTGCACTTCCAATATCCGTCTGGCCGTTGTCATTAGTACCGCCTCATTAGGTCGTCAGATTAATTACACACTCCCATTTTATGTTCTGGGATGTTTCTAATTCCTCTCTTTGTGAAAGGACACTACTGAGACGTGCTTTAGTGACCTTCTGTAGAGAGGGCTGATTCTTTGGCTGCGGGTTCTGGTCTTGCTCAGAGCATCTTGTCCCCTTGTCCTGGTGGATCAGTGGTTCTCCTTGGGTGTGCTCTGGCATTCGTTCCGACCCCACTCGCAATCCCAGAATTTGGAAAAGCTTTTAATTTTTCCCAGTTAGCCGCTTTAGATGTTTAGAGGGATTATTTACCCTCTTAATCCTCATTATGATAGGAATGACTTTGCAGTGCCATAAAGAATGTAATCCCCAAAGTCATATTCGGTTCATTTGCCCAGTGCCCAGAAATCAGTGCCCAGTACAGGGCACTGATTACATAAAATTAGGTAACAAATGAATGAGGCCAATTTATTTATTTATTTATTTATACTGGAAGTCCGATTGAGAGCAAGCTGTCTTTTTCAACGGAGTCCAGTGGCAAAGAAAAAAAAAACACAGAAAACACCAAGTAAAGTAAATAAAAAAAATGACTACATGACACATGTACATTCCTGCTTTGAGGCAGCCAATAAAAGACATTTAAAACAGTGAATTTAAATAAGACTTTCCAACTTAAAAAACTGCTGAATACTATTCCATTTCTGTGGAGCATAATACATAAAAGCAGTTTTACCCAGTTCAGTACGCACCCTTGGGACATCTAAAACCAAAAAGTCAAGAGTGCGCAGACCGTATTCCCCCTTCCTCACGTTAAGCAAACTGGTCAGATATCCAGGCAGTTTACCCAACAATGCCTTGTATATAAAAAGGCAGCAATGTTGCTCCCTTCTGGTGGCCAGCGAAGACCAACCAGCGTTAAAATAAATTTACAGTGATGCGTTCGGAAGTCATCTGCTGTTATGAACCTTAATGCAGCATGGTACACTGCGTCAGGTGACTTCAGCAAGGAGGGTGCAGTGTGCATATAAATCACATCACGATAATCTATTCTAGAGAGAATAGTTGCTTCAACAATCTGTCTTCTGCAACTTCGGAAGGCAGGCTTTATGCCTGTACAGCATAGCCAATTTTGGCTTCAAATTCTTGACCAGCTCATCAGTATGCCTCCTATAATTAAGACTGTCATCCAGCCAAATTCCAAGGTATTTGTAGTAAGGGACTCTTTCGATCTGGATTCCATTTACAGTCATGATGCTACCATTATGGAACCTAGCAGCTGGTTTATGAGAGAATAGCATGAATTTAGTTTTTTCAGAGTTTAAGATTAATTTAAGGTCTAAAAGATTCTTCTGGAAGATTTGGAAATCTGACTGCAGATTTTTAATAGCCAAATCAGCAGAAGGGGCAGCTGAGTAGATGACCGTATCATCTGCATAGAGATGGATTTTACTATTGAGAAAATTAGAACCAAACTCATTAATAAAAAGTGTAAACAGCAAGGGCCCCAAAATTGAACCCTGTGGAACCCCCTTGCACAAATAAATAAAGTTTGATTGATAGCCATCAGCCACAACAGCTTGACACCTACCAGATAGATAATCTTTTAACCAGTTCAGAGATTTAATATCAAACCCAATGGTACTTAGCCGTTCTATAAGTTAAAAATGGTCAACTGTGTCAAACGCCTTTGATAGGTCAATAAAAAGGGCTGCGCAGTCTTGCTTATTGTCCAAGGCAGTAACAATATCATTTAATACCATGGCTGCAGCTGACACAGTGCTATGACCTGGTCTGAAACCTGACTGAAACACATTCAAGATGGCATGGTCTGATAAAAATGCTCTAACCTGATTATTGACGAGTCTTTCCAAAACCTTAGCCAAGCACGGCAGCTTTGAAATTGGTCCATAGTTATTCAGAACATCTGAAGAACCGCCTTTATGCAAGGGAAGAACAAAAGCCGTTTTCCACAAGACAGGAATCGAATCGGTCAACACTGTTAAGTTAAAAATGTGGATAAAAGCAATCAAAGGTGAAGCCAGCAATAAGAGGCTTGGGTCCAATTTATCTGCCCCAGTGGATAGCTTAGGGTCAATGCTAAAAAGTTCTTCAAGCACTCCCTCTTCAGAAAAACGATGCAGGGATGCAATTGACTCCTGACTTGATTTCTGTGTATGTGATCATTTCACTTGCACTTTTTTTCTTCTTAGCATTCAACACAGTGCAGGTTTGCCTCCATTTCATTTGTCTATGAGTTCTTTATTGCCTTGTGGATGGCAAGCTTCTGTAACCAGGTGGCCATGCTTTCTTTGTTCGGGAACTTAAAATTCACGAGACAGTAATTCAATTAATTATTCATTTAATTACGCCTCTCATATTTTAATGCATTTTAAAATGTATCCATTATTCACAAAATACAAAAAACAGTGCTGCATGCCCAAATAAATGTTATTCTCCATATCGTGCATAGCAATTTATGATTCAATCCAGTTTATGAATTCAAGTAATTTTGCTAAAACCCTAGTTTGGAAAATTAACAGCTTGATGAAATTCCAGGATGGCCATTAATGGTGTAACAGTGACAGCTTACACTGGGGTTCCCCAGGACTGAGTTGAAGATTGACTGTGATTGATAATACTTAGGAAAAAGAACAGGAGACAGCTTCCACTGACTGAGAGTCCTGCTGAAGCTGCTCAATGGAGCAAATTCTTGAATGTTGCCATGTTTTACTTTTGGGCATTCTGTTGCAAGTGATTGATCCTTGCCGTTACACTCGTGCTTTGGTTTTCCCTCGACCTCATATCAGACCAGTACGTGAAACAAGATTATCTCGGTATTATTGCTGTAGGGCCCTTCCCAAAAAATTATGTGCTTGAACAACCCATTTTGATTCTATGCCCCAATCGCACATCACAAAGGTATTTATTTGCATAATACAGCTCAGTACAGGCAGGTTTTTGTTTTGGCCACCAATGTTCACTTTGGCTGCCTCATCTCAGTGCAATCAGAACAGAGACTCTTCCATTTCCATTACTTCATTGCTCACCCAGAAACACTTGAAGTTACTGAGAAATTGAGAGATAGAACTGTCAGTAAATGCTGCATTTGTTTTTTTGTTAAAGGTATCGAAACCTTGATTTGCAGACACCAGTGAGTTAAATTAAATTATTTTACAGTAATATACAAACTTTAACCAATCAAGCCTCAGATAAGCCTTGTTGACTCCCTGACTGATCTGCTCTCAAACAATGGGATCCGAGCGTGTGAAAAATGGGCGGATTGCAGACAGCTCCGTAAGAAGGAAGTTTAAATATAGCCTTGGTGTTCATTGATCATTAATTCATCGAGCTACAACTCTGACTGGAATCAAAATAATCATGAGCTCCAACACGCCCTATCCTGTACTGGCAGAGTATAGTCAAAAATTTATGAGGAGCCAAAAAAAAGGTGTGATTTTGTCCATTTCCATTTTGGGTGAAAAAATTCTGATTGACTGACTGGTCCCTGTAATTGAATCAGTGGTTCTGATGGCAGCGGTCCACCGGTAATCAGTCATCAGGCCTGTCACTGAACATTGACTGTAAAAAGGTTTTAAAAGAAATTCCTTCCCCATTTTACAGAAGTGTCATCAGTTGCACAGTGAGTTGGCTGTGCAGATAGCAGTGACACTTAGTCAAGTGAGAGAATAAGGTCTGCCATTCCATCTGTTACTGAAATTTGCCTGTCTGGCTATGCTATTGAAGAACGGTTTGTTGAATAACTGCACAGATTAATACCTGGACCAACTTTTGTTCCGTCCATGTTCCAAATTTTGAGAGGGTTGAGTGTTTTGCTCAGTGTAGAGATACCGCTCACTGCGTTACTCCGCTTCACTTAACAAACAATCTGATATTGCTGCATATAGTTCTGAGATTAACAAAATAATAAAAAAGAGTTACAATACGGTGTGCCAGTGCATAGCAGCTGTGAGATCGTTGAGCTGCGCTTACAAATGTCATGCACTCTAGTTGACTGAACAAGCTAGCAAGCGAATGTTCGCAAGCTTTTCATGCAAATGAGCTCAGACTTGCAAAGATGTAAGTGATCAAGAAAAGTCAAAATAGTTTTTGCCTTGTGAATTTTACATGATTTTGACACCACTTTCTCTCTGAAATTGCTCTCCTTCGAGGATTTGGCTGGTTCAAACTACTAGCCTGAGACCCTTGCTAGCCGCGTGCGATGCTGGTTGTCATGGCTTAATGAGGTCAATGAGCAGAACTGCTGCTCATTGATGGACTGTGTATAAGGGCATTGCTGTAATGTTACTCCTGAGCAAGTACTACTTTGTTGAGCAGGTCTTTGTTTGGGCCTGGTCTCGGCTCTGACTTTGGCCTGTGAGGAGAGAATGACGATTAGGCTGAGTGGCCACTGTCTCCTCATTTAACCTGAAATCTCCGGTAAAACCCAATCTGTTTCTGTCCTGCGCGTCCTTGAGCGGAGTGCGTTTTCCTCTGGCTGCTTTGCCGAATCACCGTCTGCATGAGCGAGCACGAAATTATTCGAAGTCAAGAGCAGTCAGCGCCTAATCCACCGGGAAAATAACCCCAAATGCCCAGTCTCTGGACGCTGGCAGATACCGCTATGTTTTAAATTGCACAGCTAAGCACTGCCATTGCTGCTGAGTTATTGTGCTGTGGTGTCAGGAAAGGTTTGTTAGCACACGGTAATGAGTGCATTTCCCCCGTTGTGCTTTGTACTTGAATGTTTTGGGTGACTGGCCGCAGCATAATCACCTTTTCCAAGCCGGTGGCGAGGCGGATTTAATTTATTAAGTGCGGGGCTGAACGGCGGGTGTGTATTTGCATTTGAAGGGAAGTGTTTGGTTTAAAAGCCGATGGCCATTTACCGTAGAGTGAATGGAGTCAGGTGGTGTCGATCAGCAGAGGGCTTTATGTGGTGCCGTTGGCGCACTGAGGTCATTAGCTCCACAAACGCTGTCCAAAAACAGTCATAGAAACAGTTGGCGGTTTCCACTGTGAACAGCTGTGTGAGTGAGTGTGCAACGCACATACGCACGGAGGGCTACAGAAAGGGTGTAGCCTTCATCAGTTTTCTCTTCGCATGATCTCTCTTCATCTGTAATAATTATGGCATCTGTAATAATTATGTTCCTTTGCTGGTAAAATATGAGTTTCATAAAATAACCAAATCGCAAGAATGGTCTGTTCGGCTGAACAAAGCTCTCGATTTTCCAACCACTGAATTATGTGTAACACTTTGTTTACTATGGGCTTGTTGGTATCAGGCACTGAATTAAGCCTGGTCTCGAAAGGCTCCAAAGTTTCTGACTTCCGTCCATGACCTGCCTAGCTATTACACTCTTACCACTCTGTGGGTGGTTGTGTGTGTGTGTGTGTGTGTGTGAGACACTTCCTTAGTATGGGGACAGGCTGCTCAGCTAGTAACTGGTGTTCGAATGCGATATCAGCACCCTGGCATTTCAGTGCATTTGTCTGACATCGGATACTGCAGAAATCAATCTTGTGTGATTATCCCGTATGTGATTCAGCTTGGTGTGTGTGTGTGTGTGTGTGTGTGTGTGTGCGTGAGTGTGTGTGTGCGCGTGCGTGTGAGCATGCTGTTAATGGCCCCCAAATGGCTGCTACCCCAGCTGTTTCACTGCTGGAGGCTCTGTTGATGAGCGCTGTGGGCAGAGTGACAGCGGTCCCTGCGGCGGGGTGGGTAGCGTTGCTAGACGAGCGTTACGTGGCTTTCTGTTCTGTAGGTTAGTATAGCACTGCTATTCAGCAGCAACTTCAGCAAAAATCAGAAAGTGACCACTTCACAGGAGTAATACGTTTGTGTGAGTGTGTGTGTGTGGGTGGTGGGAAGGGGGCCATTTTCCTTTTGGATGTACTACTGATGAGCACCGTAGAAAATGAATGGGTAGGATCTCTGGTGATTGGTACTGTTAGCCTGGAATTGTTCAGACTAGCGCTGCTAAACATTGAATATCTTTGGGATAATTTAGCGTAGCGTAGCGCAGCACTGCTTAACACTGTATAGCGCAGGGCGAAAAATTTTCATGGTGGTTACAGGAGGAATATGTTGTGCAAAAAACAGCGCATTGCTCCCTGCTTTGTGGCCGCAGACAGGTCAGAGCTCTCTGTCAAACCTCTGTCCACAGTTGAAAGTGCCTACATGTTTGAAATACCGTAATATGGAGAATTGCAAGTGCTTTGCTTCTGTGTCTTAGGGGTTAGAATAGGTTTTGTTTTTTTTGGACTTCTCAGAAGAGCCTGTGGTTATGGTGGTGGCATCTGATGATGCTTTTGTAAACTTGGTCAAGCCAGGATGCTGTTTAGGTCTGCATTTCTTTCACTGCGATTCCTAAGGATTTTGCCTTCTCTCACAATCCTTTTCCCTGTCCTGGGAGGTAAGATCCATTTGCCTCCTCTACCTGGGAAGTTTCTGGCTGTTCCTTCCCTCTTATTTTTTTAAATAATTTCTCTGACAGCACTCGGCGATGTCTTCCATCTTCGTAATCATTACAAGATTTATGAAAGTTTACCGCTGTCTGTTTCTTTTGAACTGCCACTGCTTTTGTTTTCTACATGGTGCTGGATGACAAAGGGATTCTAATGCGTGTCGCCTCATTTATGTGCCTGAAGGAACCAGGAGCTGATGTGAAGCTCCTATACTATACTGTGAAGCAGTATAGTTCATTATTTAACACTTTGCAGAACTTAAGTTGAATTTAATTTGTGGTTTATATTTGGTAGATTATTTTTACAACAATCTTTTGGGACGCATTTGGTTTGGAGGAACTTTTAATCAAATGAATAAATAATTCCGGTAGGTACTTTTGAAACGTTGATGAGTTACAGCGTTTCTCATTTTCAGTTTTCTCTGTAATATTATGATTGATATTATTTATAGTGCAGCTGTATTCAGAGATGCCAATGTCTGTACTGTCTGGTTCTGGAGTCAGGGGATGGTGGGGGTTTACAGTACTGATGGAGTGTGCTGAACTGCACCACCATTAGTGCCCTAAACCGAAATGTATGGAGTCTGAGTGGTGATGATTTTAGAGGATATTGAGTTGTAGTGCTGACAGGCAGCTTAATATAACAACCAGTAACTATGGAAGCAGTGAGTTCAATGAGTGCTCAGATCGAGGAAAAGCTCTTTGCGAAGCCAACGTGCTAAACAAGCGCCGTGGATTATCACAGGCGTGTTACTCCCTCGGTAATGTGTGATAAGGCGGGTGATATCTGCCATAACGCAAAGGCACGTAGTGTGCCAAGGGGAAAATATAATGATAGTCATGCTAATGTGTTGAGACATTATTGTGTGGGGGTTCTTTGGTCACGTAAATGTGATGGTTGTTTTATAAAAGGAATTTTGATGACAAAGTAATTCAGTTGGACACAAACTTGGATTTACTAATGTGGAATGTTGTCTACTATAAACTTCTGAATTTGTAGTGAAATTATGATGATGTTTGTTCTACATATATTAAGAAGAAAGCATTGTGATGATGTTTCTGCTACATGTATTAAGAAGAAAGCGCTTAAACCCCAATTTGTGGACTCTGGTTATGTAAATGCCTTAGTTGTAAAGGTATTCAGTCATATTGAGGTTTATAATTCCGGAGCATTCTACCTACCTTCAGATTTGTTAATACAGAAAATGGCATGTATTCTTAACATGATGATTTAATGTATTGTACATTCAAGCTGCATTATATCTGAATGTGCGAAAACAGCGTAATGTGGAGCTGCTTTATTTGCATGAATCCCACAGTGATTAGAGTAATCAGAAATAAAGTGGTTAATAATTAAGAAAGATCTCAACTGCCAGTGGATTTATTAATGGAGAAAATTGCCTGCACTCTAATCATGGTAAGTGAAGATGGAATTATGTCCAAACTGCATATATTAATCAGTGTTCTTATCGAGCGGGTCGTGGAGTTTGCATGTTCGCCCTGCGGTCGCTTGGGTTCTCACCTGGTGCTTCGGTTTCCTTCAGCAGTCCAAAGAGAACATTTGCAGTTTACCGTACAGACTAAATTAGGGGACCCAGTAGCGCAGTGTGCTTGATGTAGGATCAAAAGGTCCTGAGTTTGAGTCCTCGTCACGGCTTTCTCGGTGTGTTCTTGGGCAAAACGCTTCACTCCCACACCGCCTCATTCGACCCAGGTGTATAATTGAGTACCAGAAAATTATCAGTACCTGTGATGGACTGGCATGCCATCCAGGGGGAGTAGTAATACTCCTCGTCACCTCAAGCTCCTGAAACCAGAGTTAAGCACTGGCCTGATGCAGACTTACCTCTTGTACAGGATGAATTGCCCTCCGGTAGGAGATTTTGAGTGAATTGTATGTAATTGAACTTTCCTGCTGCCTCTTGCTCATTTTATGCTGGGATTGGCTCCAGCACCTGCGGACTAAAAGGTTGTTAGAACCCTCCTCCTAGAACCCCGCACCAGGAATCGGCTGTTAGATCAATGATGGACATGGTAAAACGCATTATCACTGTGGGTATTTGGCAGTACGGTGATTTATGGAGGTAAATTGTTTTTAAGCTGGCCGGTTTTAACACTCTGCGACTCCGCGAGGCTCTTGTGTTGTTGACTCATTGACAGGTGTGTGCCGTGGCGTTGAGTCACTGGGTTTTATCGCAGTGTGAGGCCTGCAGCGCGGTAAATGAGCTCAGTGTGGTGATCTGCGCTCCAGACGGTAAAACTGGGCGAATCTCGGGGCTGAGATGAGGCTATAAATGAACTCGCTGGAGCAGCGGTGTCTGACGCTTCGATTCCCGCATCGCTCGACGGGCCTTTGACAGTTTCGCTTTCAGCGCCGCGCCCGGCTGATGGAAGTGCCGCCACGTTCGCATGAACCGCTGTTGATTGTACGTCCCTGAATGACTGTTTTGGGACAGGTGGTAGTGTTGCTGCATGGGGTGTTTTTTCAAATTCGGCCTGGGGCTTCTCTGTGTGAAGTTGTCATTTTCTGGGGAGTGTCTGGATTTGCCTGTGCGTAGTACACTGCGAGTGAAGTGTGTGTGTGTGTGTGTGTGTGTGTGTGTGTGTGTGTCGATGGGCGAACTGTCACGGCTGTATTCCTACCTTCAATGCTGGGATAGACTCCAGCTTTACACCACTCTAGCGATGAATAAACACATTAGATTGTGGATGGGTGGATAGTGGCCACAACTATAAGAAAACTGTAAATTGCTGTAGTGACGTCGCTCCACGATTGTCTTCTAATACAGTCAATTTAGTGCATGGATCGGAGTGGAATGATTGGTCTTTGTATTGCACTTTATCTACATTCGAGGGATTAGTTTCTCTTCTATGTGTCCAAGTGGTTCGGTTTTGCTGCGTTGCAGCACATCTGGTTTAGAGATCAGCTGAATATTTAGATGAAATGACAAATAATTATCTGCCGTTGCTGTTTATGCCATTTGTTGGCTGTCATTTGATTTCATAGTTGCACCCTCATCCACTTGAGTGACTATTTGTTTTTCATCCATTGTGATCCATGTGAATGTCGCATTAATTAGGACCTGATACAGCTGGTCAATAGCAGTCCTTTTTCTGGTCCAGTCAGTGACTGGAGGGTCGGTATCACACCTGAGTCGGTGTCAGTCCCCGCGGGTGAAGCGGAAAGTCTGAGAGTCGGCGAACAGCAAAGTTCTGCCTCTCGTTTATTATACATGTGAGCTCAGGTGGCTAACTTTGCTCATCAGACGGCATCGCATTTCCCAGAAACAGGTTTATCGTGTGAACGTTTCGAGGGTTTGGAGCCCAATGGTGGAGCCAAATTTTATGATTTTGAGATTTGTACCTCCTGTCGCAGCTTTCTATCAGCTAATTCTTGGAGGCCAATAACTATATGCCCATCTGTCTTAGTTTTAAGCAGAATTCACATTTTCATTTTGTGATACGTCCAAAAAAATCTGCTTAAATTAATTAAAGATTGATATTTTGATGAATAAAGATGAATTGTGTTACAGAATGGTCTGTCTTCCATTGCAAACAAACATAACTTCAACCTGTCACTATTGTGTCACATCAAATGCTAGAATTGGAGCACAGAGGTGACATACATTTTGGACAAAAAATCGCAGTACCATGCCTATGAAAACTTATGTGTTCAATATACTTCTTAAGCATGCAGCAAACGAAAGACTGACATAAAAATGATATAAAATACCAAATTTAATAGAACACTTTAAAACCTTAAAATTCATTTTTCTCTGAGCCTCTAAAATGGACATGTAACTACTGTGCTCTGACCCCTCAACATTTCAAAATGTTGTTTTTTATTATTAATTCTTTTTTTAAATGTGTTGCTGCATCTTTCTTCCTTTTCCCTTCTCTCTCAATTCCATTAATAAAAGAGGCGATAGTTAGCTGCCGGACAGCTCACTTGGTTAAGGCACTGCGTTGCAGTGCAGTAGTGATTATTACGTCCCGGGTTCGAGCTGTGGTTGTACCAGACGGCAGTGGTTGGCAGCTTTTTCAGCGTAGCGCACAATTGGCCATCGTGCTACAGGGATTCAAATTGGGAAGGGACTGCCGGGTAAGGGAAATAAAATAAAAACAGCTTTGTTCGTTGCTCAAGCGCCTCCTGTTGGCCAGACGGGCGCTTGTCAGGAAGATTCAAAGTTTGTTCATGTCTGAGTATCCTCCGCCCTCGTTCTGAACTTGCAAAGGTTCAACCAATGAGTGTATAAGAAGCAGTGGCTGACGGGCACGTGCTCCGGAGGAGAGCTGTGAACTGTCCTCACTATCCTGAGTTGGCAGCAAGGGGTCGCATACGAGCAAGCTTTGTACATAGTTCACCTATTGGGCATTCCAGATTCGGGTGGGATTGGAGATGCCAAATTAAAAAAAAGAAAAAAAAAGTGATAGTTAAGGTGGGGGACTGTAAAGAAAAAAAAAGTGAAACAAATCCCCTCATAGTGCAGTTATAGTTGTCAACCATGTCAAGGTATGAATTGACATGCACTGAGAGTAACACGCCTTACTGGTCTGACGTCAGGTGAAACTCAAGGTTCTTCCGCAACCAGACCGGAGGGGACATCGGTGGGGAAAGAAAGCATAACATTGCTTAATATGAGTACTGAGAACAGGCCGTTCAGCCTAACTGGGCTCGCCATTTTCCTATCACTGAAGTGAAACTAACACTAGATGGTGTACAGCTCGGTATCAAAGCACTCTGAGCAAATACTGGTATTCGGAACAAAATTCAAGGGTGAGCTTTTAACTCTTTGAAACTTAGATCAAACCTGTTATTCATCCAGGAAAGCTTAATGCGCTCATTAGCTCAGTATAAATGCCGAGCGCTTCACTAATTTACTGTTTTTTGAAAGGTTTTTACTCAGACTATTGAGAAAGTGGATGCATCTGATGAATAACCGCTGATGAGCTGCCCACGACTGTGTGTTAATTATTGATTGTAAGTTTGCTGACTGACTGCAAGGTTGTGCTATCGCCTCATCCTTGAGAAAGAGTCTTCCTTTGAGTACTGCCTGCATTTAAGTGCTTTTAGTTTGTTACTGTGGTCTTGTGTAGATCTTGGCTCCCTGCCATGCTCGCCATTTTCCACCCTCCCAGGCGGGGGGGGGAGTGCGAAGAGACCGAATCCTCAGCCAGCATTTTGATCTCGCTTGCCGAAATCCACCAAGACCCGTGAGATTTATACACAATCTGTCGCACAGCTCAATTTAAATATCTGCACGTTGTTGGATGGGATTTGAAGCGAGGGAGAGATTCTCATTTGGTCGCAGTATGAGATTGGCTTTCTGTGGAAGTGTGACGTGCCAATTTGATTTGTGCAAATTCATAACTGGAATATGAGGAGGTGGCGGTGAGTAGAAATTCAGAGATAATTTTCTGATTGAGAGGCCGGATGAAAGTGTATTGTGTGGCCAAGACTATGTAAACATCTGCTCAACCAACTCCTGCCAACATCAGGGCAGGAATGCGGAGTTTGTCCTGGAATAGATGATTCGTTATGCCTTGTCCCTCGTCACTGACTGTCCAATCACAACTTGGCAATCGCAAGGTCCCAGAACCCCTGTGAACTTTTTCAGCCTCCAGTTGAAATCTATTGAAATTTCAGGTTTTGGCACATATCGGTTCAGCCAAAATGCTCAACAGATCTGCCTGGAGGACTTGGCGGTAATGGCGGCATGGGATTCCTTGATTGCATGTAAGCCCTGGTGTTTTTATCCTTTTCTCATATTAAAGAGAGTAGGCTAGAATCCAACCGTTGGCCTCTGTGGGTTTATGTGGTGAAAGATCTCTAGTTGTAATCTGTGATTTTCTGCCATGGCTCATGTGATGGTTGCCTCTTGGGAGCAGCGTCTTAAAGGATTGTTACGACTGAGGTTGACTGAGTGGGTGGGGCTTAATAAAGGGTCTGTTGTTGCTATGGCGTCCTCTGCTGCTACTCGATGGAACATTTCTGATTGGATGTGCAGGTTCACTCCAACAAGACAAGCATTGGTGCGGTCAGGCCGCTGTGTTTGGCAATTTGGCTGAGCTCAAAGTCGGATTTCCTGCTGATCACTGCGATGTTAGGTGGTGTTGAGGTCAAAGCTTTTTGCTGGTTAAGTTCTTTTTCACTAACCTTGTCAAACCCAGTGCATAGACCTCACTCTTTCCATTGGAGCAGGATCATATTAAAACAGGACTGGGACTTTGCCAAACAGAGAGAAGCAGAGAATCTTCTTGACGTCTCCAATCCTCTTCTAGGAGGGCTACCACCCTGAAGGTTTTCTCTCTATCCAAAGCAGAGCACTCATAATTTCCCAGTCAGAGATCTTGATGAGCTGCTAATTAGCCAGTAGAGCGAAAACCTGCAGAATGGTAACCATCCCGGACTAGGGTGGGGGACATCTGCTTCAGAATGTCATTGTATGCTGTCATTTCAAGATGTTACTCCCGAACTGGGTGACCCACGAGGAACCATGAAGAATACTGTCCCCAGATGGTGGAGTGTCTACATAACTTTGCCATGTCTGGAGTTCTTACCTCAGCCCTAAGGTGAGCTGGACCTAACCCTCACCAGCCTTTTTACACCTAAGAATGCAGGTGAGGTTCATTACTGTGTAATCACCTGCTTTAAATGATCAATAAAGTTCAATGTAACACCAAAAACCAGCACAGCCTGGGGTCCAGCTGCTTCAGGGCTGGCTAGCCGAGGTCCACGCATCATGCAATACGTTAACCTATGAGTTAATATAGCCCTAGATTTTCTGGTAACATTGTTCATTTAATTTTTCTCTAATGCAGTGAAATGGACTGTTTGCACGAACCGCTTCTTTCTCGTGGCCTCCCGACCGGCAGCTTGTCTGCTCCGAGACGTGTCTGATAGCGATGATTAGTTGTTACTGGCTAATTAAAATCTGACTGCGGGGATCTCGTTAAGGCCATTACGAAGATGTCGCTCCAGAAACGGCGTGTCGTCTCGCTGATTACTGAGTCTGTGCGGCAGGTGTCCGCATAATTTGCGTTCAGTGGTATGATGTTTGGCGGCCACCACTTAGGGAATGTATAAATCTTATTAATTTAATTTATGCTATTCCAGTGTGTGACTTAATTTGAGTGCCCTCAAGTTTCCCAGTCAGACCTGTGGAACACAGATAGACACGCACTAAAAGATAGACGGACAGACTGACAGACAGACACACAGACGGGCTCTGGTAGACACCGATATAGATGCACACTCATACAGGCAGATGTGGGTTTGTACGCATACACACATGCGCAAGGGGTTGCATATCTTTCCCAGAAACATTCAGCCTAATTTTATTTTTATATGTACTCTGTGGCCATTTGCTCGACTGCATTGCTGAGGCAGCCTAGTTCATATGAATGACCCAAACATTTGACAAATGACATTATGCCAGCGACAGATGTAATAGATTTAGGATGTCTCATACAGTATAATGTATATACACTACTACAGTGTATTTGTGGAAAAGCTGAATGTGACCTCCATCTTTACATATTCCTTTATATCATGAGTGACTACATCTATTTTTATTTCACTGCGGAATTAAAAACCATAAATTTTATATCAATTATGTAGTGATCTGTCTGCACACTGATTCCACTGGTTGCTGATATTTGGAACTTTTTATCCCCCACCGGGCAACAGCCTAGAAGGAGGATAATGTCGTCTGACCGTCCGTCCGTCCTTCTGTTCGTATCGGAAGGTACTTGGCTTCTGAAATCAATGAGATTTCGTAGCACGTAGGACAGCCCTGAAACTTTGCAGATATGCTGCAGATTGAGTGAGGATACGCATACCGCAGTCGCAACTGCCGTGAGAGATGTGCTTTCAGACTGCTGTTTTTTAACGCTTTAGTGGAACATCTGTGAGCGTAGCTTTGCATTCTTTAACTCTTTACAAGCTCGTCTGTGGTTAAGTTAATTAGTGTTTGCAGATGGTCTGTTTCTGTGTCATAAACGATTGAATCGCGTTGCCTGCTGTACCAGTCTGGCTTATTGGAGCGTCTTGACACACACAGTGTAGTCTTTTTGCATTCAGAGTGTCAGTAAGTCACTGTTTGTTCATAATGCCTGAAATTTCAGCCTTGTCTGGTATTGCCTACATTAGTTTCTGTTCGGCACAAAGATTACAGTATTCTACCACCTGTGCGAATTTAAAATTCGGAGCCAAAAGCAGTTATCTGGAGAATCTTTACATATTACTGCATTTGAGACTGAAGGATTTTCCAAAAATGCTGAGATGGTTTTATTAGAACATCTGCTGCTGGATCTAATCTTTATATTTGACAGACAGGAGCTTTCACAATCTACATGCATTTTATTGGCGTTTTGAGTCAAGCTTTTTGAGATGGGATTTGTTCATTCAAGGCACACTGGGTAGCACTGTCGCCTCACATCAAGAAGGCAGGGGGTTAAAATTCAGCCTGAGACCTTCTGTCTGGAGATGGCATGTTCTCCCTGTTTTCAAGTGCGTTTCCTTCAAGTACTCTGATTTCCTTTTACAGTCCAAAGACAGACGCATTTTGTAAATTGGAGACATTAAATTGTCCACAGATAGGAGTGTGTGTGAGTCATGTGATGTGATGAAAAACCTTTCAGGGCGTGTTCCTGAACCCCCTTATTAGACACGGGATCCTGATCCTGTAAAGGAATAAGTGTGTTTGGTGATTGGTGGATTAAATTCATTTGAACTAAAAACCCCAATTCCAATGAAGTTGGGACATTGTGTAAAACCTGAATAAAAACAAATTCTTTTCGACCTATATTCAGTTGAGTGCACTACAAAGACAAGATATTTAATGTTCAAACTGATGAGCTTTATTGTTTTTTTTTTTTTGAAAATATTTCCAAATTGGAAATATTGGAAATCACTTATTTTGAATTTGATGCCTGCAACACCTTCCAGAAAAGCTGGGACAGGGGCAACAAAAGACTGGGAAAGTTAAGGAATGCTCAAAAAACACCTGTTTGGAACATTCTGATGGTAAACAGGTTAACTGGAAACAGCTGAGTGTCATGATTAGGTATAAAAGGAGCATCCCCGAAAGGCTCAGTCATTCACAAGCAAGGATGGGGTCAGGTTCACCACTTTGTAAACAACTGCGTGAGCAAATAGTCCAACAGTTTAAGAACAACAATTCTTAACCCCTTACCACTCTGGTAACATTTTCTTAAAATGCATTTAAAGGGCATACTCAAGGTAAATTGAAATCTTTTCTTGTTTTTAACTTCCCTGATGGGCCCATATTCGGGCTGTCAGAGTGTTAAGGGCTTTAACATGCAATAGCTAGGAATTTAGGGATTTCATCATCTACAGTCCGTGATATCATCAAAAGATTCAGAGAATCCAGATAAATCTGTCCACATACAAGGCAAGGCCGAAAAGCAACATTAAATGCCCGTGACCATTGGTCCCTCTGGCGTCACTGCCTTAAAAACCGGCATCATTCTGTAAACGATATTACCATATGGGCTCAGGAGCACTTTGAAAATGATTATCAGTTAACACAGTTCGTCACTTCATCTACAAGTGCAAGTTAAAACTCAACTATGCAAAGGGAAAGCCATATATAAACAACACCGAGAAACGCCGTCGGCTTCTCTGGGCCTGAGCTCATCTGAGATGGACTGACACAAAGTGGAAAAGTGTGCTGTGGTCTAACGAGTCCACATTTCAAATCGCTTTTGGAGATCATGGACATCGTGTCCTCCGGGCTAAAGTGGAAAAGGACCATCCAGATTGTTATCAGCGGGAAGTTCAAATGCCAGCATCTGTGATTGTATGTTGTTAGTGCCCATGGCATGGAAATTCAAAATGAGTAAATATGTCCGAAAAAACAATGAAGTTTACCAGTTTGACCATTAAATGTCTTGTCTTTGTTGTGAACTCAATTTAATATAGGTCAAAAATGATTTGCAAATCACTGTATTCAGTTTTTATTCACGGTTTACACAACGTCCCAACTTCATTGGAATTGGGGTTTGTAAAAAAAGAAATTAAAAATAATGGCACTTCATAGTGGCTTGGCAAAATGCTGGTTTACTAAAGCGGAAAATTTTGCCATTACGTCTATAGCTAAATTTCAAAGCGTCTGCTGCTTCCTAGATGGGCTGCATATCTCGGCGGCGACGTTATTAGTCTCTTCCATTCTGGAGATTCGTTTGAATACAGCTGAGAAACGTAGCCCACCTGTGTCGAAAATGTTTCAAGGCCTCGTCACGTCCCTCAAACCAATTAGTTGCCAGCAATCCCTGGCGCACTCCACAGATTGAGGAAAAATTGAACACTGTGGTAGGTCGGCAACATTATGATTTTTTTCTAATTTTAAGCGGATCAAATGTAATTTGTGAAATTACATTTTAATCAGGTAGATATCTGAAGCAAATATGTCTGCTTTTATCCATACGTACAGCGTTCATTGGGCGGAACCCCGATCATGACGTCACCATCCAGTCTCGTGTGAAACCGTTTCATTGCATGTTGGATCAAACATGAAGAATAGATGCCTTCCTAACCAAAGTTGAGGCTGCGATATCTGTAGGCCTTAGGAACAGGGCCGGTATACTGCTCTGCATTCGGCAGCTTTTGGGTGGTGGAATGTTGGTGCCCGTGGCGTGGTGCACTCTGGGTAATGGGCTGCTCCTGTCCTGCCCAGCTGATGGTGGCACATGGCTGCTTCAGGTGAGGGTCTCTGCGTGAGTCAGAAGGTGCTGGTTTGATATTTGAATCCTTATGTTGTCCTGAAGGCCACTGAGCACTGACTCACTCTGTTCAGTGGGCCTTGGCTGTATATTTCTGTGATAATGACCCTGCAGTGCCTTGTGTGCGTCAGACTGTGGTGAAATCCTGCCTCAGAGCACCTCAGAAGCTTAACCTGCATGGTTCAACACAGAATTAAAGGGGTCGCTCCACCAGTGTGCCCACTGGCTGTGTCCGGAACTTTCTGTGCCGGCGCGTTGGTGTGTGATGACCAATCTCCGCCTGTCGCTTCTTCCTCTCCCCTCTCCATCCTCTTTCTGCACTGTCACCTGACCCCCCCCGCCGTCATCGTAATTACATCCCCCCCCCGATCCCCAGTCTCTCGCGAATAAAGCCCCCTCGCCGGCTTGCTGTCCCGTACTCGCCTGAGTAAACGCAAATGTGACTGAAGGCCGTGCCTTTCGCTGGGATTTGGTAAAATTTACAGGACAAGTAGCCATCTGTCTCAGTCTTGCCTTGTCCAGTTATGTAATTTGTCTGTGTGAATCTTCTAATTACTTTGGTCTGGTGTAGATTTAAAGTCTTTGTGTTTATCTCCCTCTGGCTTTGTGTAGATCTCAGCCGCGCGTGTGCTTGTGCGTGTGCGTGTGCGTGTGTATGTGTGTGTGTGTTTATCAGTGTGTCCTACCGAGGCCTGTGTAGTAGTATGCATCGCAGCGTGTCTGCGTGCATCTTACTCTGGTCTCGTGTAGATTTTTGCTGATTGTGTGTGTGGGCCTGTGTGGTTTTCACTCTGGCTTTGCGTATATCTGCGCTGTGTCCACACGTGTGTCTCACCCTGCTGCCTTCTTTAGATCTCTGCTGTGTGTACCTCTCTTTTTCTGTGAGTGTACGCGTGTATGTGTGTGCTTGTGTGTGTATACCTGCACGTGTGTGTGTGTGTGTGTGTGTGTGTGTGTGTGTGTGCGTGTGTTTCTGTGTGTGTATTTACGCGATCTCACTCTCTCCAGCCTTGTATAGGTCTCAGGCTGAGATTAAACTGTGATCCATTCGATTTGCGGACACATTAAAGCCCTGCATTGCTGTAGCACCAGCTCTGCTCATTACAGTGCAGATCTGTGGCTCCTCTGAGTCTGCGGAGGCTAAAGGGAAACTGTCCCTCCCCTCCGTGTTCCTCTTCACTGGAGTCTTCAATGTGAGGAGATTCAGTGCCTGAATATTTAACTAACAGATGGTTCATATCTCACTCCTGAGTCACGTTGTTCCCTTTCGCTGCTGGGACTGATACTGCTGCTGTTTGGGGTGTAAATCTGCTCTGTGGGTGATGATCGGAGGAGCCTGTTACTCTTCCAAAGTCCAGTTTCCTGTAGTGCAGTATTAAGGTCATGATGCATAACAGTTTTGGGAGTGATTGCTTAAGGTCGGGGATACACGTCGACCAGCGGGTGACTGTCTTGTTAAAGACTTGAATCATTACAGTATCTATCTGGGCGAGAGCAAATCTAACTCCTGGATCTAGTCTGTGGTCCCTAATGGCCATTTTATGCTTGTTAGACATGTCAACAGACGTCTTAAGAGAAGTGCCGGCCCATAGAGGTTCTTTTGTGCTTAAACCAGTGGTTCTCAAACTCAGTCCTGGAGCCCCCCTGTGTACGCTGGTTTTTATTCCCACCATAATTGCAATCTTAGGATTTGAAAAAGCTGTTGATTCGTCTTAATTAGGTGCTTTTATGTTTAGAGCAGTTATGTATCCTCTTTAGCCACATTTGACAAATCTATATGTTATGAAGAATAAAAATTTCATGTCCACATCATGTCAAAAACTAGTACGAATAACTGCTGAGGGAAACAATTTAACCAAACATTTAATCAATGCAAACAATTGGTTGATCAACAAACAAAAGGATTCTCATTGGTGGAGCTGTTGACAAAAGGTTGCAAAAGCTAATTATTTATTGGCAAACAATAGAGTCGCACCAGATCTGTGTTATGTTTATTTAAGTTCAGGCAAATTATTTTGAGAGAACTCAAAACAATCACTGTCAGCAGCCCAATTTGGACCTCACTGATTTTGTTAGTGTAATTTAATTTGTTTAATAATTTTATCTCCTGATAATCCTTACAATATAGAAAATAAGCACAATGTGTTCAAGGGTTTTTATTCTTCATGGCACAATGGGTATGTCCATCAAAACGTGGGTTTAGATGGTAAATAACTGCTCTTAACCTGGAATGCTGCGAAATGAGACAAATAAACAGGTAGTTAAAATCCTAGGATTGCAATTGTGGTTGGAACAGAAACCAGCATAAAAAGTGGGGCACCAGGAGCGAGTTTGTGAACCGCTGGCTTCAACAAAGTATTGGACAACATCTGCGACACAAACAGTTATCTCCATGGTGATTATAGCCAGTTATATCTTTATAACCATGACCAACTAATCTTTTTGCAATTGCCAGTAATTTGAAATTCTAGATTTACGAAAATGACTGAACTATCAGTCCATCCATCCAATGAAATTGCGAACCAACCAACGACAATGTCAGCAACGTTAGGAATATTCAACAGGTACAAGACACTGTTGACAACAGTTTTTCTTATATCTCTGATATCACTTGTTCGTCAGACACTGTTGACAGATACATCTTACAAGTGTAAAACTGCCTTAAGAAGAGAGATGGAACCTCTGATTTAGTCCATTGTTTTGTGGGCTATATTTTGGAAAGATGACAACATGGTGATGAGCCCTATATTGGCAACTATTGTGTTGTCTTTATGTGAAGACTTTCATCCGTTTTCTTGGATTTCAGTGCTCTGTGAATGTACACAGGCGCCTACTTTAGACTTTCTGTGTGCCCTCAGCAGTCTGCGTGGATGTGGTTGCATCCAAAGCCAATCAGAATGCGCTGATTGTAGTAATTCATTCCGAATGAGTTAATGTGTTGTTCTGCTCTGCTGCCACTATTGTCCATGACTTTAGCTTAGTCATTGTTTTCCTTGAGACTTACCACTCATTTTTGGAACAGTAATAAAGCAATAAATAAAGCTAAATTTTCACTGCCTGTGGAGAGGTGGTATTGATTGTTTATGAATGAGTTTCCTGGCTGGTTCAGCTCTCTGCCGCTGCACAACTGACAGTCTCTGTAATTTTGTTTGTGCAGAAAGGGGATGCTGTCAGCTCAGTTTGGTTTGAAAGTGGAGAGGGAATTCAGCTGCCAGATCATTTCTTTGGTTGCGACTTTTTTTAAATTTTTTTTAATTTGGCATCTCCAATCCCACCCGAATCTGGAATGCCCAATTGGCGAACTATGTACAAAGCTTGCTCGTATGCAACCCTTTGCTGCCAACTCAGGAGAGTTAAGACGGCTCACGGCTCTCCTCCGAAGCACGTGCTGGTTGCGACTTTTTATCACGAGTTTGCGGTTTCAGCTCTGTCAATCAAACCGGAGACCAAACCCCCCCAAAAAACCAAATCTGAGGTTTATCAGAGTGAATAATTCTTATTTTCACAGTTAAACCTGATATTTGTGTTTGAAACCCTTTTGCACCTGTCTGCATGAGATGCAAACATGCATGTATTTAACACAGCAGTCCAACACTATGATGAGACTCATCAGGTAAAATGTGTGTGACTGTGTTCTTCAGCCTGAGATTGAAGTCTTTTATTTGGGCTGTGGGATCAGAGGAGATGGCTCCAGCACATCTAATCTCATAACACAGACACGTCGCTTCTGTGAAGGGTGTCATTTGAAAGGGGTTTCAGGTTTTGTATAATATGAGCAAATGTAACCAGGGCAGTGAGTCCGCTCGTCCCCCTCAAGAAATTATTAATCAGCCATATAAAGACCATTTGTTCGTTAAATCGAGCATTCTCGCCGTAGGCCCATTTTCTAGAAACCTCCGGAGTCATTTTGGGTTCATTTTCCATGTTGATATAGAGCATCGTGTCTCCTCATACATGTTTGGAAATTGCCCTGTGGGTGTCCTTCTGCTCTGCAGGTAATGAATAGCGCAGTGCAGACGCGACCGTGGTTCGCGGCGTGCTTCTGTATGCGCGAGCAGATACGCGTTGACTGTGATGGATTAACAGGGCCTTCTGGGTGAATGGAGCATCATCATTACACTGTAATGGCGAATGATGGATGTGGGCATTGCGATGTCACAATAGTGAGAAAAGGAGGAGTATAAAGGCGACACAGAAGTGTGATGTCATAGTCAGTATGGAATGGTGGATGAAGGCACATACTGCATTTACAGCGCCATCCATAATTATTGGCACCCCTGGTTCAGATGTGTTCTTTAGCTTATAATAAATTCAGCTTTTTTGTAAATAATATAGGACCACAATGAAAAAAGGGGAAAATCCAACCTTTAATTCAAGTGCATTTATTCAGTGAGAAAAAAATCCCGCATTGAGAAATAATTCTTTTACATCAAATCATGTGTGCCACAATTATTAGCATCCCTGTTGTTAATACTTTGTACAACCCCCTTTTGCCAACAAAACAGCAACTAACCTTCTCCTATAATGTTTCACAAGATGCAAGAATACAGAAAGAGGGATCTTCAACCATTCCTCTTTGCACAATCTCTCTTAATCATCCAGCGACCTGGGTCCTCTCCTCTTCAGCTCACTCCACAGGTTTTCAATGGGGTTGAGGTCTGGGGACTGAGATGGCCATGGGAGGAGCTTGATTCTGTGTCTGGTGACCCATTTCTGTGTAGATTTGGCCACATGTTTAGGGTCATTATCTTGCTGAAAGACCCAGTGATGACCCATCTTCAGCTTTCGGGCAGAGGCCACCATATTTTGATTTAAAATGTCCTGGTATTTCAAAGCGTTCATGATGCCTTGGACCCTTACAAGGTTTCCAGGGCTTCTGGAAGAGAAACAGGCCCACAGCATCACCGATCCTCCCCCATACTTCACAGTGGGCATGAGGTGCTTTTCTGCATACTCATCTTTTGTGTTCCGCCAGACCCACTTAGAGTGTTTGTTGGCAAAAAGCTCTATCTTGGTCTCATCTCACCAAAGCTCACGGTCCCAGTTGAAGTCCCAGTACCGCTTAGGGAACTCCAGATGTCTGCGTTTAGGATTGTGAGTGAGAAAAGATTTTTTCCTTTGCATGCATCCCAAACAGCTTTTTGGCATGTAGATGGCGCCTGATTGTTGTTTTGGAGACTTTGTGACCCCAAGATGCTAGCATTTGTTGCAATTCTTTAACAGTGAGCTTTGGAGAACTTTTTATTTCTCTTACCACCCTCCTCACTGTGCATGGTGGCAAAATAACCTTGCGTCCTCGTCCAGGCTTGTTTACCACTGTTCCAGTTGTTTTAAACTTCTTAATGATTCCTCTGACAGCAGATATGGGCAGGTGCAGGCGAGTGGCTATTTTCTTGTTGCCATTGCCTGACTTGTGAAGGTCGACACACATCTGCCATACTTGAACGTGAACGGTGTGTTCCTTTGTCTTTCCCATGTTGAAGAATGGATTAGAGAAATGGCCTCTGTGTCACGTAATATTTATGCCCCAGGGAAACAGGAAGTGTGATTTACTAATTAAATGTTCCTTGATACTCTGATCAACTTTGTAAACTACTGTAGAAGTGACAGAAATACTTCAATTATATTTAATTGCTAGGAATTGTTAGGGGTGCCAATAGTTGTGGAACAGGTCATTTTATGAAAAATAATTATTTCTCAGTCAGGGATTTTTTTCCCCTTAAAATTTAATTGAGTTGAAGGTTATATTTTTCTACAATTTTCAGTGTGAGAGTATGCTTCTGCAATAAAAATTAAATTTATTTTAAGGCTTTTAACACATCTTAACCAATAATTATGGAGGGCGCTGTACATCCTGTGATGTCATTATTGGGTAACAGGGTGTGGAAAACACTGTAGATCTTTGCCAAAGTTTTCCTTCACCTCAGTCTTCCAGAATATTCTTGCCTGCCTTGTTTGTCTGTTTGAACTACGAGTGAAAAGGCATAAGATTTTCAGCCTGCAGAGCCCTGTTCCCAAATAGCCGAGCTGGGTGGAAATCCTTCAGCCAGGAAAGATGAAAATTTGTCTGACAAGTGACTGCAGGGATCAGACTGTCCTCCGGAACTGTCAGTTTTGTGGATAAAGGCCCATCTCTTGTCACCACTGAGGCTATGGTGGAACTGCTACCCTTGGCCCTTAGTAAGGCTCACAAGTGTGCTGATTCACTTGTTTGCTTCGGTTTGTAATGTCCAGGGGGAATAGACATTGCAAACCCAGGGCCTAAGAATTCATGCCACACTCCTCCATGCTTATCTGTATGGCCGCAGTGTAGATGGCAGATTATCAGCTATGAACTGAGGAGTTTGTTGTACATCAGTGGAAGTTGCTCTGCTTCAAAGCAGCCTGTTTGAAGGCAGGTTAGAAGACTGCTTTACTAAAGATCAATAACTGGTGTCACTGTTTAACCCTGTTATCCTGGTTTCACCGTGTTCTGTCTGGAATGTTATAGAGGACATCGCTAGTGAAAGGCTGATGGTTCCTATACGTCCAAAAACTGATGTGCTGCTCCATGATCGATTTTATTTTGTCATTGTTTTGTTATGTTGAAAGTGAAACCCTTGAATATCATATTAAAAGACAAATAAATTAGTTTAATTGGCGAATTACTATTGAATGAGTCTCACTCATTTATCATTAAAATTAATGTTGTGATGAAAATATTAAATGCGCATGTTTTGAGCCCAGTGGTACTTGTTTGGGCTGTACTAATAGAGAGAGGTATGATTATGGAAACATTACTGTGTGCCTGTGCACTTAAACTGGCTTCCAGAGGTCCGGAGGGGAGTACATGGGGTGCCCATGTGACTGCATGGATAGCCAGTGAGAGTGCAGAATTGGCCCATCGGGGCTTTCCATGGTGTCTTAATGAGTCTGGCGACTGCCTCAACGGCAGGCTGCAAGCCACTGTGTTTGTGTTCTCACTGAGCATGCTTCAACCTTGCAGTGGCTTTTCTGGGGAATAAATTATCATTGGAGGGCATAGAGAGGTGGGTGGGGCTGCGAGCTGTCGGCTTACATTTGCGTCTGTGCAGTAAACAACCAAGAGCCGCCTTAGCTTTAGCTATGTGCTCTGCTGTGCCCTTGCAAAAGCGATTCACTCAGGCTTGTTTTTATTTTAACTTCCTCAAGAACGTAACCTCGGTACACTCATTATACCAGCATTGTGATGTCATAAATGAGCAGATGGAGAAAGCAGAGGCATGAAGAGAGTTGCGACAATGAGGGGTCCAGGAGGGTCACATGGTACATGGAGACAGCAAATAGTTCCAAACAAAGCTCGGCGAGCTATTTAAATGTACAGAGATTCAACGCGTTAGCATCGATTTTGGTAACTACTAAACATTATTAACTTTTTTTTTTCAAATCCACCTACATGTATTTCATCACGAAACTTTATATGATTGTCTCGGTACATTGCTATTGCAATAAAGCTTTTAAAATTCCTTGAGTTTGAGGATGTATGAATGTGGATGCTGACAGTAAGCTAGCCGGCTTTACAGATGTAACGTTAACAATAATGCTTACCCCCTTTTAGGCCGCCTGTTCAAGGTGCCAATATTGCGCTTTTATCATTTACTTCCTTTAAATTGCAGGGAATCTGCACCTGTGATATCACCTTTAACATACAGGCTATATCACACCTGGGAAAAATATTTATCAATATTATGCAAACAATGTTTGCTTTGTGTTTCTGGACCTGTTGCAGGATACTGCACTAATGTTACCTTCATAGCAAGCTAGCTGGCTGGCTAGTAACATTGCAGGAAAACCGTAGCTCTGATTTAGCTGCTAGTGTTTCACGTATGTCGGTGGCTAGCTTGCTTCTAACAGTTAGCTTGTTAACAAAGATAGCTAGTATCTGTAAGCACAGAAAGGCGGTGTAGAGACATCATTGTGGCTGTTGCGGAATCGGTGTAATAAAGTGCCTCTTGATTAACAAATCACTGCTTCACGCTGTACTAATTTCCCCTGTTTATAGCTTACCATCTCTAATATAGTTAATTCTAGACTTTTTGTCAGTAATCTCATCACATTTCGTTTGACTTCCAGAAGTGACGATTTGGAATAGAACAGGACAAGGAGTGAAAAGGTTTCCAGGGATCTTCCGGAGTGAAAAACCATGTTCATATCTGTTTAGGGACAATGACTGTTGTTGCCAAGTGAATTTAAAGCCATTTCATAACCTTTATTTTGATTAGCATACAATATCAGAAATGATCACTCTACTGACCATACACAATAGCGATTGTAGGATACTGCAAATTTGAGTATTAGGGACAATGACTGTTGTTGCCAAGTGAATTTAAAGCCATTTCATAACCTCTATTTTGATTAGCATACAATATCAGAAATGATCACTCTACTGACCATACACAATAGCGATTGTAGGATACTGCAAATTTCAGTATTAGGGTAAACAAAAATTCTCCTTTGTAAGGATGAAAATCAGTGTGATCATAATTGGCACACTGAAAAACTAAATTCAGTAACTCGGAAATAAAATACATTCACGTGCTACACTTTCGATCTCTGACGTAGGGAAAGTGGGGTAAATTTGAGGGTATGTATTTCTAACTTGGTTTGTATTACTCAGCGGAAAAGCATGGCCAATGTTGCATTTATGTACACAATATATGCATTTTACATTGATGGATAGTCAACTGGGGCGGCACGGTGGCACAGTGGTTAGCATTGCTGCCTCACAGCAAGAAGGTCGTGGGTTCGAATCCGGCCTGGGGCCTTTCTGTGTGGAGTTTGCATGTTCTCCCTGTGTTGCGTGGGTTTTCGCCGGGTACTCCGGTTTCCTCCCACAGTCCAAAGACATGCATATCAGGCTAATTGGAGACACCAAATTGCCCATAGGAATGAGTGTGAGAGCAAATGGTGTGTGAATGGTGTGTGCGCCCTGCGATGGATTGGCAAGCTGTTCAGGGTGGGTCCCTGTCTTTGCCCGTAGTCAGCTGGGATAGGCTCCAGCTCGCCCCGTGACCCTAGTGAGGAATAAGCGGGTATAGAAAATGGATGGATGGATGGATAGTCAACTGATACTATTGGAAACAAATGAATGATATTACTCTGATCTCAATACTTGATGCTCCAGGTGACCATATGCATCTTTAGATTAATAATTTTTTTTATTATTAAAAGGAAGCTCTTCGGAAGAAAATAAATATTAGGGACTGAGAATTGGAAAAATACTTTTAATAGACCAAATTAAGGCACAGGGCAGGAAAACAACTAAAGGGAAGAAATGGGGCCATGAAACAAAGTATGGGGCCAACAGGCTATAAAATCTCCAGGTCTTCAAGGTGTTCTAGGATACATGGGAATCCTTGAAATGGACCTAAGATCGATGGAAAACCAAATTATATGGGTGCCATAATTTTCACTCGTTTATGGCATGTTAACAGTGGTACTTCACATGCTCATAGCGTACAATACTCTAAACACATTTTCAGAAAGAAGGAGATTCTAATATGTATCTCACAGCTATCTCTCACTCAGTGCCGCGCTGCACTCCTTCTCCAACACCCAGAACAAGCCTCACTAATGCATCATTAGCCATTTAAATGGTAACTAACAGTTTAGTCACACAATTACAGCTGTCAGAATGTTCAACTTTAAGCTTACCTTGTTGTTCACAAGCTGGTTTGATCGCAGCATTTATAAAATTACACCTGACGGTAAATTTGGAGAATAACGTGATAAGCTGTCATTCATGCCAAAAGAGACTGATGATGATCGATCATTATTAGGAGTTCAAATTACTTGAATAGCCACAAAAATTCATGCTAAGATAACTAATGTTGATGTTTGCATGGTGAGCATAGCATGCTAGCATCTACGTTTTACAAAACCCAAAACCAGTGAAGTTGGCACGTTATGTAAATCGTAGATAAAGACAGAATACAGTGATTTGCAAATCCTTTTCAACTTATATTCAATTGAATACACTGCAAAGACAAGATGTTTAATGTTCAAACTGAGAAACTTTTTTTTTTTTTGCAACTAATCATTAACTTAGAATTTAAAGGCAGCAACACATTGCAAAAAAGTTGGCACAGGGGCCTTTTCACCACTGTGTTACATCGCCTTTCCTTTTAACGACACTCAGTAAACGTTTTGGAACTGAGGCAGGCCTCAATGTAAACTTTTTTCTCAAGGAGCATGCATGCTCCTAAAAAAATTTTTTAGGAGCACAATTAAATTTTTAGGAGCATGAAATAAGTTTTGGGAGCACAAAATTAACAAAGTACTAAAAAAGGAACTTAAATATAAAAAAACAACAAAAATCAAGATAAAGTCTTTATGTTTTAATTAAGGTAACAGCGTCAGTTTCAAGAACAAGGGGGAGGGGGTGTGCCACTCAATCTGTTGCCCATGAGCAACTGGCCATAGGGGAGCAATCATCATCCCATTCAACCGGAGGGCAATCTGGCATCTGAGGGCCCATTCCTTGTACATGCTCTATGATACCACCCTTAAAAAATTATAAAAATAAAAACCGAAAGCATGACGAATAGAATAGAGTGCATGCAATCATCTGCCTTTCAGGTGAGAGCATGTTTTAAATTACGTTTCTCTCTTTAGCCGAATATGCTTTTGGAAGCTAATTGTCAGCCAACTGTGGACATCAAACCATGCCTTAGCTGACAAGAGAAAACAGAGAAGGCGATCTATAAGTGATACTATTTATGGGTTAATTTTATGAATTTTGAATTGAATCTTAACCAAGGCAGATAATGACGTGTATGCACCCGCTGGTACGTTATACAGCCACTACTTGAGTCCCTCGGACACGTTTGCAGTGGGAAGTAAACCATCGGGAAGCCACGGCAACCGACGATGACAGCAGAGAATTTTTCTGCCGGCGAGTAAATTTCAGCAAGTAGCGAGGGGCGATTGGCGAGTAGCGATATGTGTGAATGAGCCTTTAAGCTCTCAACATCGCATGGCCCAGCATTAAGCTTATTACGATAGCGCGAATCGTACTTCTGAAAACGGAGCTTTGAAACAACTCGCAACACAGCTTTGTATATCAATTCAAGTCAAAGCGATACCTTCTTAGTGCTGTACGGAGTTTCTGTTATCGCATGTTTGCTTCCGGTAGAGTAAATTAATGCGGAATTATATCCGTTTTTACACCTTTTTAAGTTTACCAAAAATTATTAATTACGTTTTTGATATAATAATGAATGTTAGATCACTATTTGGTCGCACACGGTCAAAATTTTCAAGGCTCACGGGTGCGACCTGCAAAAAATTATTGATCGCAAAACTGAAATATGAGTCGCATATGCGACCAAAACAGTCGCAACATTGAGGCCTGTGAGGAGACCAATTTTTGAAGCTTTTCAGGTGGAACTCTTTCCCATTCTTGCTTGATGTACAGCTTAAGTTGTTCAACAGTCCGGGGTCTCCGTTGTCATATTTTGCACTTCATAATGCGCCACAGATTTTCAATGGGAGACAGGTCTGGACTACAGGCAGGCCAGTCTAGTACCCGCACTCTTTTACTACGGAGCCATGCTGTTGTAACACGTGCAGAATGTGGCTTGGCATTGTCTTGCTGAAATAAGCAGGGGCGTCCATGAAAAAGACGTATGTGTAAGTTGCCCATGCCTTGGGCACTAATACACCTCCATACCATCACAGATGCTGGCTTTTGAACTTTGCAACTATAACAATCCGGATGGTTCTTTTCCTCTTTGGTCCGGAGGACACGACGTCCGCAGTTTCCAAAAACAATTTGAAATGTGGATTCGTCAGACCACAGAACACTTTTCCACTTTGCATCAGTCCATCTCATGAGCTTGGGCCCAGCGAAGTTGATAAATGGCTTTCGCTTTGCATTGTAGTGTTTAACTTGCACTTGCAGATGTAGCGATGAACTGTAGTTACTGACAGTGGTTTTCTGAAGTGTTCCTGAGCCCATGTGGTAATGTCCTTTACACACTGATGTCGGTTTTTGATGCAGTACCGCCTGAGGGATCGAAGGTCACGGGCATTCAATGTTGGTTTTCGGCCTTGTCGCTTACGTGCAGTGATTTCTCCAGATTCTCTGAACCTTTTGACGATATTACGGACCGTAGATGATGAAATCCCTAAATTTCTTGCAATAGCACGTTGAGGAATGTTGTCTTCGACTATTCGACAATCAGCTCACGCATTTGTTCACTAAGTGGTGACCCTCGCCCCATCCTTTTTTGTGAATAACTGAGCATTTCAGGGAAGCTGCTTTTATACCCAATCATGGCACCCACCTGTTCCCAATTAGCCCGTTCACCTGTGGGATGTTCCAAATAAGTGTTTGATGAGCATTCCTCAACTCTCTCAGTCTTTTTTGCCACTTGTGCCAGCTTTTTTGAAAAATGTTGCAGGCATCAAATTCCAAATGAGCTAATATTTGCAAAAAATTTCAAAGTTTACCTGTTCGAACATTGTCTTTGTCTTTGCAGTGTATTCAATTGAATATAGGTTGAAAAGGATTTGCAAATCATTGTATTCTGTTCTTATTTACGATTCACACAATGTGCCAACTTCACTGGTTTTGGGTTTGTAGTTATCAGGTCTATAATATATATTAAATCTTTAAGTGAACCATATAATGTCAATTCACAGATCACACAGAGATATGCTATTAAACTTAATAATTATAGCTCAGTGAAACGTTTCGTTCATAGACGTTAAGCACAGTTAGCAAAGACGGACATAGCTGTGTCAGTCTTCGCTAATTGCGTTATATCTTAAAATCTGCTCGAAAGTGATGAGCTATAATGTTTAAAATCACACCGTTAGTTCCCTTAAAATATGCTTATAAAATGGTTATCATAATACATTGACCTGCCTCTTCTTACTCTTAAATAATCGCCTAGAAGATGCGAGACACACGACTTCTCCACAGCAATATGGTTTCCTAGGAAGCTTGTTTGGAACTATTGGATGCCTCCATGATCCGCCATTGCAGTGGCCCATTGAAGTCAGTGGAGTTGTCGCAACTCTGTCTCTATGGCTCTGGTAGAAGGGAGATGTCAGTGATGTGGTGGAGATTTTGTCTGAGTCCTGTAATGTCATAATCGGGAAGTGCAGAGAGCAGGGTAATGAAAATCTCCATCATGCCTCCTTTTCAGCGATTTGCCTGCAGTCACTGATGTAAGATTTTCTAAAGCCTGCACGGCTGCTGAGTCAGTTGACAACCAAGTGTGTTAGATGCTGTGACATGACCTTACTGCTGATTCGTCCAGAAATATTTAACAAATCTGCACTTTAGGAGACATTAAAGAAGCACTCATTGAGTGCAGTTTTTTGTTTGAAAAATTACTGTGTCCTTGTCACCTGAGTGACATCACTCAACAAGGCCAGGAAATTTCATACTGGGCAGAAGTGAATTCCACAAAGAGAAGATGCTCCCGAAATAACATGAAATGAAAGGTTCCTGTTTTTAAAAATGCACCACAAAGAACTGTGAACTGCTAAAAGCTAAAATTAGTATTTGCTTTGACCATCCTTTGACTAGGTATAATTATGCCCCCCCCCCAAGGATATTGTTTTCTTTTTTTCTGGTTTCCCATGTGCCTGCGCATCAGCATTCCCACCATTTCCGTGCCATAACTCAGAAATTTTCCATTAAAATTTGCACACATTTCCAGCAGGTTGTGCAGATGTGCCTTTTGCTATTTTGAGGTTATTAACTTGTCTAGTTTCTTCCTAATTGTCTGTAAACATCGATGAGGAGCAGCTGCATCGAGATGGGGGGGGGGGGGCATTTGTTTTTCTGCCTTAAAAACACTCTCTAGTTCTCTTTTTGGTTATTCCAACGACAGCTGAGAACTTGCTGCTTGCATCTCTGTCTCGGGAAAATCCCATCCAGCCTTGATGAAGTTAAAATCAGGGCTCTGTCATGGCCACTCTATCTATATCTACACTGGTGTCTTTAAAGAAATTCAAACATCTGTTTATTAAATGATTTAGTATATGACGCGTGTTTTTATATACGGAGTGAAGGAAAGCAGCATTCCCCCCCATTCTGTATCTTTGCTTAGCTCCTCTCACTAAATATAAAAAATCTAGCATTGGACTTAAGCACGGCTCTGTAAATATTGGAAACAAAGCTCGATTCTGGGCACTTGGACTCGTCTCAGTGGAGCTGCAGCCAGGGCATCTTGTAGTCCTTGCTGGCAGATTCTAATGTGCTTGCATACAGAGCCAAAAATAAAAAAAACCATTTTGCGGTTTGTGATGCCAATTTTGGAACTGGAAACAAAAGGCTGGAGTGAATCATTAGATGACGTGCTGGTGGTATTGTCAGATGAGTATCGCTGCAGTATATCCTGATGATTCTGCAGCTAATTGTAGCTGTAGGGCCTGTTGATGTGCTAAGAGACTGTTCTTGTATGTACGGCCCTCGTAGAGAGGGACTGAATCCCCCCTGCTGTTCTCTCTCTGTCTCATTTGTAATTAGCAGCAGCATCCCTCAGGGTCAAGGAGGAGTTCACGCAGTCAGGGTCCTTATGCAGTCGCTCTCTCAGGACCCCTGCTGGTCACTCAAGAGACTGCAGTCAGCTCAGTGAAGCTGTAATTGAGGCATCTTCCACTCACTGAGTGGTTGTCAAACTCGGTCCTGGGGCCCCACTGTGTATGCTGGTTTTTGTTCCAACCGCAATTGCAATCTTAGGATTTTAACAAGCTGTTAATTCGCTTTAATTAGGTGCATTCATGTTTAGAGCAGTTATTTCTCCTCTTAAGCCGCATTTGACAAATCTACGCATGCCATGAAGAATTAAAATTTCATATCCACGATGAGATATGTTTGAAACCAATATAATTGACTGCAGAGGGAAATTTGACCAAACCCTTAGTCAACGTAAACAATCAATAGGTACCTGGTGAAACTGTCAACACATGGCTGCAAAAACCAGCAATTCATTTGGCGAACAAAGTCAAACCTGTTTAGTTTCATGTTTATTTTATTAATTCCAGGCAAATCATTTTGAAAGAATCACAAACACCTGTGTTCAGCAACTCAATATGGAGCTTACTGATTTTCTCAGAGTCTAATTTGATCTGATTTTACCTGAAAATCCTCACAATATGGAAAAATAAGAGTAATATGTTTGAGGTGGTAAATAACTGCTCTAAACATGGAATGCAGCTAATTAAAACAAACTGACACCTTGTTAAAATCCCAAGATTGCAATTGCGGACGGAACAAAAACCGGCATGCACGGCGGGGCACCAGGACTGAGTTTGAGAACCACTGCTCGAACAGATGATTGTGGAAAGTTTAGCGTTTGGGCTACAGTGTGGAAGTGGAACTGGTGATGCTGCTGTTGTCAGAGGAGAGCATTGGCGCCCGTACACTGTCTCTCAATTGCTGGTGACTGCAGTCTGAGCATGGCTTTGTATCACATCAGCTGGAAAATGGATTAAAGAAAAGCATTTAAAAACCACGGGGAGGTTTTTAGCGTGCATCAACATGATCATCCGCCCAATTTGAATGCATGTGCTAAATCGATAAAGCGAGTCTGCCCTGATTAATGCATCGATCCTGCGCAGTGTGTTCATTTGATCCGATTGCGGGTTAGGAGTGAAGCCTCATCTGCGCTCTGAGGGCTCTGTGCGCTGTCCATGGTGCTGAATTCACTGCAGCTGTCGCTACCATGGCTGCTTCATGCTGCATTTCCATGGATCATATTGTGGGATTGATGGTTAGCCAGTTGACAGAAGTCATTATAGAAGATGTGAGAGTCATTGTGTAAAAGCTGATTAGGGTTTCAGACACTTGTGGATGGCTGTGGCTGATGGAATTTTTCAGTTTAAGTAAAACTGTGTTGTCACATTGTGAGGGATTCAAGAGCAAACTGGCTGTGACAACTTAACACAACAACATGAATAATAAAAGCCAAACGTTTTCCCCCAGTGAAGATGAGGATCTTTACTGAGAGCAGTCTTCTCATTCGTCTCGATGTTGACTGTACTCCTCTGTACCAGGGCCGAATGGGTGAGATTCCACCTGTTCTTACTAGCTTGAAAAAATGGAAATTTTTTCAACTATTTTGACGCTTATTTTCATCAACTTTTGTGCAAATTGTCAAAAATCTCAAAATCCAAATTTTCATTTTTTTGTGGATGAACAGCAACAACAGGTACGGAGTGTATTTTGAAGCTGGCTTTGTGACTCAGCCCGACCTTAAGCTAAAGTAAAACCCGGAGCAGCTCCTTCTACTTTAGTCCATGTTCCAGATTTGAAGGGGCTCCTGGTTTTACTAAGTGCTGAATTCAGGCTTAATCACATGGCCTGCTTCATAATAGACCCCCCTGGAGCACATGTGTGTCCTTTAGAAATGTTTACAAAATAGTTTGTTAATCTCTAGCTATTCAAATTCTTTTCTTTTTTTAAATTGACAAATTCATTTTTACTGCATTTTTATCCACAATCACGGAAAGCCTGATATCTCAAACATAAAGGCCAGGAATATGGTGCAATGCTATTGTTTAAGTAGTGAGGAGCACTAATATATATCCCATAATGCTGATGTTACTGCTTGTAGTGGGGGGGGGGGGGGGGTTTGGGGAGGTTAAAGGCAATTGTAGAGTCACATGACCATAGCAATATTTAGTAGTTGATGCTACCCTTCTCTGCTCTCTTTCCTTTGGAAATTTCAATCGTGCCGCTTCTTGTGTACCGATCATTTCTGGAATGTTTTATTTCTTTCAGAACTCTGAGTCTGTTTCCCCTGACTCCCCATCACGACCCCACACCTTGGAGAGCTGCACCTTTCTCTCTGTGAGCTGTGAGTGTGGAGGACCCGGGGTTCTGATTGAGCGTTAGCAGCGCATTAGTGTGTCTGGCCCCGGGCTCGCGGCGGGGTAGCTGTGGCTCCCTGCTGTGATGTGGGGCTCATCCCAGCCCTGATTCTGTTTATTGGGGAGTCTGTGAATGTGTCCCAGGTCTGTGCTGGGCGTGAGCGGCTGTGGTCTGTCTCTGCAGGTCAGGTAGAAGAGGCAGTATTCCCCTGGGCACTGAAATGGAACTGAATGAGCCTGCGTGTGTGTGTGTCTTTGTGTGCGTGACCTTGTGTCTCTCTATATCTGTGTGTGTGTTTCTGTGCGCACAACAATGTGTCTCTGTATCTCTCTGTCTGAGTGTTTGTGTGTGTGTGCGTGTGCGTGACGATGTATCTCTCTTTCTGCGTATGTGTGTGTGCACGTCTTTGTATGCCTGACTGTGTTTGTGTGTGTGTGTGTGTGTTTGAGAGACTGTGTCTCTCTCTCTTCTTTGTGTGTGTTTGTGGGTGTTTGTTTGTGTGTGACTGCGAGTCCCTCTGTATCTCTGTCTCCCTGTGTGGGCGTGTGTCTTTGTCTGTCTGCATGTGTAGGTGTCTGTTTGCGTCCTTCTTTATTGGTTTCTATCTGTCTCTGAAATTGTGTAGGCGTCTGTGTCTGAAATTGTCGATCTCAAATTTTGTGCATCTGTCTGTGTTAAATTGTTTGTCCATCTGTTGGAAATTGAAATTTGTGTGTCTCTGTGTGAAGTTGCATGCATGTGGTGCGCGGACTGTGAGTCAGGATTTCAGACAGAGAGAGACTGTGTGTCTGTCTGTGCTGCTGTCCGGTGCATTGAGCTCAGGACTGAAACCAGACTCTGTTCATCTGCGGGGATTACCTGCGCTTGTCAGAGGAAGATTGGCAGAGATGTTTTCATTACCTTTTCTTCAAATATCATTTGGCTTGTTCAGAAAGGGATATTGACTTGGGGGCACTGAGGATTTATGGAAAAGATGCAAAATAATCAGGAAAATGCACATCAAATACAAGACTTGTTTTTCAGCAAACAATATTTATTCCATGAGATTTAGCCTGCATGCAATCCAGCCTGCGATGTAATCTTAAGCTCTGGTCCAGCAGCGCTCATAATTATACTGCAGTGTTTTGTCATGAAAACTCAGAAATATAGTTCAGTCTTACGCAAGTGATGAATATTTTATTGATCCTGAGACGCAGCTCCTCTAATTTCCTTGTTCTCAAAGACCAAAGTCATTTTTTCGACTACTTATGTAACTGAACTAGTTTTGTAGCACCATAATAGGCCAAAGGGGGGCGCACTGGGGTTCTGTCCTAAGAATTCTCTCCACGTATTTGAAACATACCTCCTCTAATATGAAAGCAGTATTGATTTTCTTTGCATGAAAATCTGCTGTGGTGTCGCTGTCTCCTCTCTGGTTCAAAAGCAGCACCTCTGGTCTGCAATAAGCTGCCTGTTTGGAAGGCGTTTTCTGTAACTGCTTTGATTAAATGCTCTGATTAGCCTGAACATTATGACCACTTTCCTAATATCCTGTTTGTCCTCTGCATGCCACCGAAACCGCTCAGATTTGCCAGGGCATGAGCTGTAGAAGACCTCCGTCGGTGCGCTGTAGTATCTGACCTGAAGACCTGGCAGCGCAGCTGCGCGGTGGAGCTTCCATGGATCGGACTCGTTATTTCTGTACATCCCACAGCTGCTCCATATCACTGAGATCTGGGGAGTTCCGAAGGCAGGTCAAGACCTTGAATTCATTATGCTTCTCAAAACTATTCCCAGTCTATTTGCGCCGTACGGCAGGGCGCATTATCCCACTGATACTCATTTGCCGGTTTGTGGTTTGTTCAGGGTTTGTCTGCTGTCTGCGGATACTGCCGACTGGGAGCAACCCGTGTGCCCTGCCGTTACGCAGATGCTCCGACATACGGTCACATGACTGGAGTAATTTGGCTCTGGTCAATGTCACTCCAGTCCTCACCACTTTTCTTAAACTGTCTGATGTATCCCAACCATACAGTGACATTAGCGTCATAGTGACGCTCTAGGGCTGGACAATATGGACAAAATCAAGTATCACGATGCTTTTGAACACATACCTCCATTGATTTTGTGGTGATAGTGTACGGATAACCATTGGCGCTTAGGCAAAATATTTGCTGGAAGCAATTTTTAATAAACAGTCTTGTTGAGAGGGTGGCTATAGAGGTACAGGCAAAAGCTACAACAGTCTAATAGGCGCAGAAAATAGCATTACCGTACTGTAATGCTGCCATTAAGGCCAGAAAAGACTGGACTTGTCACATCACAGCATTACCCTAAATCCCAGACAATATTTTCTCTTATATCACAGTGTAGATACCATATCAAAGCATTGCCCAGGCTAGTTGCATGACAATCAGTATTTGCTTGAGTGGTCATAATTTTTTGGCTCATGTGTGAATATTGAACTGCCGCTCGGATTGGGCCTGTCTAATTGCGAAATGGTTATGTTGTTTGCTGTGACCTGGAAGGGTGGTGGTTCAGACCCCGGTGCTGCCTCATTCAAGTCAGTGCAGTCTTTGGCCCTTAAGGGCCCTTAACTCCGCATTGCTGCCAGGGCTGTTTGGTTCGCCTTGTAGACTAATGAAATCTACGGGCAAATGTGTGAGGTAAGTTATGAAGGGACTGTTGCATATTGATCCATTCAGATATGAGGAGAAGATTCTGTTTTTCTTCTGTTGGCGCTTGAATGCCTGTCTCTACTTTTGTTTGGAGTGGTGCGGTGGGTCGCGCTGTCCCCTAACCAGCAGGAAGGGTGTGGGGTCGAATCTAGCCTAGAGCCTTTATGAGTGGAGTTAGCGTGTTTTCTCCGTGTGTATATGGATTTTCTCAGGGTGCCTTCGCTCACTCCACAGACATGCTTTACATTCAGGCTAATTCTGTATCTGCATAGCTGTGTGAGTGAATGATGCCCGATCCTTAAACTTGCCAAGGGAAGATTACGAACGTAGACACAGCTTAATATTAACCCCTTTGCGCAGATATAGAAGCTGGCATCCCTACATTCTGAAATTTAAATAATTAAATAATTCTTTAATTGAATTTCCAAATATCGTACTTCACTGGAATAATTTTCAAGAGTCTTTGTGACACAAATACTGGGTTATAAAGCCCTTAAATAGTCTCAGACATGACAGGAAAAAAATTGCATTATTTGTATTCTGCCCTAAGGGGTCAAGGAAAAGTGTTTTAAGTGTTGTTAAACTTGTAATGAATTAATGTGCCTCTGTTTGTACTTGTGTGTGTGTGTGTGTGTGTGTGTGTGTGTGTGTGTGTGTGTGTGTGTGTGTGTGTGCGCGCGTGTGTGTATGTGAGCATCATCCTACTTTCTGGAAACAGGAGCTGTGTAGGGTTGCTGAGCGAGTCGTTTCTTCACGTAGCTCCTGTGTGTATCTGAAGGCATGTGCCCTCAGGTCTGGGAGGGGAATATCCATTTAAAGAGAAATCATTCCATCTTCGATCGATGTCTCTTACTGGGAACGATATGCTGGTGAGATAATGGATGGAAGGATCAATCGATAGCTCGGTCTCGAGTCAGGTTTATCTAGCCATCTGTTCACACCCACATCATGTCGGCTGGTAAACAAAATCTAACATATTGTGTGCTCAGTGTACACATGTTTTCTGTTGTCCTGTCTTGCAGTTTTTATCCTCTCCTGTTGGTTTTTGGGCCTGAACGAAAGCAGAGTCCCACACACCAGAGGCATGTGTTTAGCTTTTACCTGGATGATGGATATATCTGATAGCTTTAAAGAATTGTCCTTGTATGTGCTCTTTGGGCTGTTATTGGCCCTTGTACCTGCTGCGTGAACTATTATCTGCTTGGGAACAGGGTGGATGGGGATTTAGGAATGAGTGTTGTCCTTCTGCATGTCCGTCTGTCCATCTTCACAGTTCCTTTCTGGGCCAAAACACATGAACTGTACAGTACTCCTCCACATGATTGAATATATACAGTGAGAGAAACAAGTATTGAATACATCAACATTTTTTTCAGTAAATATATCGCCCATGTGGCTATTGACGTGAAATTTTCACCAGATGTAAGTACCAACCCAAGTAATCCACACATACAAAGAAATAAGAACAAATAAGGCTATAAATTAAGTTATGTGTAATATGTAAGTGGAATGACAAGGGGAATAAGTATTGAACACATGAAGAAAGGGAGGTGTAAAAAGGCATGGAAAGCCAAGAAACCAGCTGAAATCTGTTAGTATTTAGATCTCCTCTAAAGTTTGCTGCACAACATTTGGACAGGCCTATGAAGAATGTAGTGTGGTCAGATGAGACCAAAATTGAACTCTTTGGATGTCACAGCACACCTAATGTTCGGAGGACAAACGGCACTGCACATCACCCCCAAAACACCACAGCAAAGTCTGGAGGTGGTAACATGACGGTGTGGGGCTATTTTTCAGCATATCGTACTGGCAGACTTTATATAACAGAAGGAAGGATGAATGGAGAAATGTACCGAGACATTCTTGATGAGAGTCTGCTGCCATCTACCAGGATGCTGGAGATGAGACGAGGGTGGACATTTCAGCCAGACAATGATCCCAAACACACAGCCAAGGAAACTCTCTGTTGGTTTCAGAGAAAGAAAATAAAGCTGCTAGAATGGCCCGGTCAATCACCTGACTTGAATCCAATTGAAAATCTATGGAACATTGAAAAAAGTAAAACTTAAAATTTCTTCCTCAGTTGGTCACATTTAAATCTTTTGAATTGACTCAACCTAATTTAATTAAAATGAACAAACTTAGTATTATATTATGATGTTGAGTCAATTGAAAAGTTTTAGATATGACCAATTGAGGAAGAATTTTTTTCATTTCGTTTTAAGTTGATCCCACGTTTTACTTTTTTCAGTGAAAGAACTGAAAATTAGATTTCATAGAAAAGGCCCCCAGAACCTTCAGGATTTGAAAACAGTTTGTGGGGAATAAAGGGCTAAAATCACCCCTGAACAATGCATGCGACCAGTTTCTCCATCCCTCACTCCAAGAGGTGTCACTACTTACAAAGCCTTTTGTACTGAGTATTAAATAAATTCCAGTAAGCATGTTCAATACTTTCTCCCTGTGTCATTTCACTTTATGACACATGGTTTATGGACTTATTTGTTTTGATTTCTTTGTATGTGTGGTTAACATAAGTTGGGTTGTTACAGACGTGGTGAAAATTTCCTGTCAATAGCCCCAATAAAAATATATTCACTGAGAAAAATGTTGAGGCCTTCAATACTTATTTCCCCCACTGCAGATACATCTTGTTGTGTATATGTGCCTTTTCATTCTTACGTCCGTTCCCTTGTCTGTCTGTCTGTCCATCCTTCCACCATGTTTTGTTGCCAGCCCAGATATCAGCCTTCCTGTGGCGGGGGATCTGAGTAGTTCATCTTTGTTGACCCTTGTTTCTGCGGTCTAGGCTATTATATGCTTGTTTATCTGGAACCTGGACTATTTGTCATCCTTACATCTGAAACCTGGACTGTTCTTGGCTCTTTTTCCTGCAGCCTGCTGTTGGCCCATGCACTTCTGACGTTCAGCCTGCAGGACCGCAAGCATTACATCCAGTGAGTTTAGCGCTGGAGAGACAGAGTTGCAGAGTAAGCCTCTTTTCCTTTGTGGAGAGTTATTTCTGCTTGGATATCCCTCAGTTGCTTTGTTTCATTTTTTTCCTCCTTCTGTCAGCGGATTTGTGTCTGTTTGATGTTTAATTGCAGGGAGTTCTTGGTATTGAACTGAATCTGAAAGTGCAGTATCAGTCAGACGTTTGGACACCCACATTTTTCAAACCATCAATTACAAAAAAAAAAGCAAGTTCATAGATCCATCAAACTGACTGCCACTGTAATAATGATTGCTGAGTATAAACTCCACCCGTTATTGTGGTGCACTTGTGGTTTTCTTTGCATTGATTTCTTTGTCAAAAAAGTTAAAAACTGTTGTGGTATTAACCCCTTAAGCCCTACGCCCCAGTACCAGGGGCCGGTTGTTAAGCATAATAAATACAACATGTTTCCAAATTGCAACATTGTCATGCAGCATATCCACAAATCACGAAGAAACTTGGTCAAAAGCTCATGTAGACCATTTTTACCGCAACAAAACACAATTCAAGCACTAAGCAAGTAAATAAGCATGTGGCAAAACATAGGATAAAATCATATCAGTGCTGAATCGCCGGAATTGCTCCTGAATTTGTGCTATGCATTAAAACGATACCTCAAATGAAAGATGAAAGTCCACAGAATCCAACGATATGAGCCCTGCCATTTTAAACCAACACCACACTCAAAGAACAGCAGGCATACACTTTACAGTCTACAGAGGTGAGCAAAAAAAAATCTTACCTCTGATATTTTGTAATAAAAAACTGCTCAAGGGTAAATCTGCACTTGCTATTGTTAGCCCAATGTGTTCGTGTTTTAACGAAACTAGATCAGCCAGGATCCTAGCATGTTCTTTCCCAGGGCGTTGCTTCAAAGATCTCAGCTCCTTAGCATTCAGCTTGCTTGCAATGTATTTTCCTCTCTGTGATCGGCTTGTGATGCTGTCACTAAGACTATGCCGGAACCATTTGATTCTATAGGTCGTGATGTTTCCAACAAACTCTAAACCACCCTAATCGCAGAAACCTAGCCTGAGCTACAGCCTTGCTTTCCCAGTGCGTCAAACTGAGTCAATGGGCCATTTGCATGTTCTTGAATAGCGCAACATTATAAACGCATAAGTAGTTTGTGTGAGGTATTGTTCGAATAATTATCCGCTAAATACTCAGCATTAATTTTCAAAGTCGTTTTCTAACAGAATTTTTGCACTATTCCGCACAAATGCTGAGACTGCAATAGTACAGCACGTATTATCTTTACCCACAGTATCACAGTCAGTCAGCGAAGCCTTATGGTTAAAATGCAGCGCTGCAAGAGAGACTCTGAAGGTTCGATTCCTGTTCGAGGCACATTTTTTTTGGGAAATAATCGCAGTTTCCTCCTACAAATAATCGCTGGGGGTTTGTTATTCTTACTTTTCTTTAACATTTTTTCACATTGCCTTTTTATTTATTTGTTTTGTTTTTTTAATAAATCTGCTCCAGAGGGATCAAACTTCATTTTCATTGTATGTATTATCTTTGAATGGGAATTTGTATAGGCAACAAAACTGGCAGAAATAAAAAATCTTTTTTTTTTTCATTCTAAAAATTAAAAAATGTTGTATTTAGATGGAATGTATGCCTATAGTGACATATAAGTGAAATTAAATGAGTTTTACAGTTTGGTATCTGAGAAATCTGAAATGGAACACAAGGTACCTAAATTGCCAAATTGGAGAAGCCACCCGGGCATTCTTCTCTCATTTTGCTCTGATTTACCTGATCAGAATAAACTTTGACACAGATAATAATGAGATTCTGTGCAGTAATTTTTTTAGAGGTTTCAGGCTGCAACTCAACAAATTTGCAAGGGATAGAAGTAAAACTTTGTTAGGGGCAAAATGGGATCTTTCATTTATTCTGTCTTCCATCTCCATTTACTCCGACTCAGTGACATATATAGTGATTTTTTCACCAGAACAGAAATCCCAAATAGTTTTGCCTTTATTATGATACCAAGATGACTCAAATGGACCAAGCAGTCGCAGAGATATACTCATTTCATTTTGGATTTGCCATTTTCGAAAAAGAGGCTCAGGGCTTAACTGGTTCTTTAATTCACTTGGTGGAAAATGGTGGGAAAAATTTCTTGGTTAATTTAGCCAAATATGGCTTCTATCTGTATTCCTGAATTTTGGATACACTACTTCTGTAATAAGGAAATATATTTTAACATCTGATTATTTACTTGTCATCTTGTGCCAGTTGAAGGGTTCAGTAATAACTTGTTTAATGCCAATCTCATGTTTTGTGGTGTTACACAGAATATACTTTCACCATGTACCATTGCTATGTACTGGTCAGAAATCTGCTTTCCTAATGATATTGTTTCTGAATCTATCATTGATCTATCATTTAAATAAAGTATATAATCTTTTTATTCCCCCTCTTTCATATAAAACTTGAGATTGGCGTTTATCGAGTTATTGCACTGAACCCTTCAACTGAGGTTATTCTCAGAAGTTAAACCACTTGCATTAAATAAAAAAACGGAGTACTCTTACACAAGTAAAGCGTGTAAATTTTCGATTGTTACTGTACGTCAATACAAGATTGATTGATTGACTAGTGATCTAGCCAGTTGCTTACCAGAAATAGAGATGATTGCTTAAAGACACTGCAGCATGTGCAGACATATTGAGTGACCGTGCAATAGCCTGCATTAGCGTTCGTGTAGCATGTAGACTGAGCACTGAGATGATTTATGCTGTGGTCTTCTGATGTGAATTGTTTCAGCTCGTAGGGTGGATAATGTCGCAACAGCTTTTTTTAGCTGGATGAATAATTGTCGTAATGCCTTATGCTTCACTGTACATTACAGCAGACAAGTTGCGTTGATGAATCAAGGAAACATTGCAAGTTGAAGTTTTGCTACCACGATTCAGGTTGCAGCCTTAAAGTTGCAGTCGTTGATAAAATCCAGCACACTTTTGGTCATGTTTCGCTATATTCACCACAAGTTCTGACACAGCAACTGCCACATGACATCAGTGGAGGAAACCTGGTCTCTCTGGGTACCCCCGGCTCAGTAAAGGCAAATACAAAATAAATATTGTGTGCTGGCCAGACGAATTTAACACTGGGTTCTCAGGACCAATCACATACAAGGGGAAGTTCAGGGGATTTGCTCAGTCTGTCTTGCATGAATCGCAGCAGGTAAGACACCTGTTGCATTCACTATGGCAGATGGTGGCTAGTTAGTGGAACTGAACTGCTAATTCCAGCAGTTCCTAACATGGCATAGACAGAGGATTGACTTGCAAAACTTGCACTTAGTTTTGAGGTGAGCAGTTGCACGATATAGTCAGGATCATAACTGTACATTATGAACATTGGGACTTTGGAAGCAATTTTTGGTCGCAAAAAAAAAAACAAGCGGCACAGCAGTTCTGGTGAAAAATAGCTTCCTAGCTGAAGTTCGCTGATGTAATGAAACTTGCCCCAACTTTAGCTTGGTAACATTAGGGGTGCATCTCGAGTTTCTTATTTTACTCTTCCCAGCTCCTCAATCTTTGCCGGAAGTTGTTCTGAGTCCTCCATCATGCTGACTGTCTCAAAGACTTTCAGCTGAATGCCATGATGCCAACTGGTAATGTCAGACACGGGCAGCAGATCTAGTTGTTTGCCATCATCAGAAATGGACTTGGCTTCATGTGTCGCTTCAGAGGAAAGGATTCTTCAGATCTTCTCTCCTTGCATGGTTTCCTTGCATCTCTCCATGCATTCCTGGTGGGAGGGGCATAAGGGAAAGACGCAAGTGAGGGAAGCGTGGAAGCAACTTAAAGTGCACTTCTTATGGTTTTTCTTTATTTTAATGTGGTAGTTTGAATCAAATAGTTTTTATGTGCATTGAAAAGGTCTGTGTTGGAAAGCAACTCCAGAAGTTGCGCTCTCTGACGCAAAACACACTGCTCCAGAGCGGACTGAAATGCCCCTATACTTCTGGCCATTTTTTTTTCATCAATTGGTGATGTCACCAATTGAATTTTTGCACCAAGCACATAGTTTGGCACACCCTTGAATCAAGTGGGTTAAGCCCACAAGGCTACGCTGCTATTTGTTTCTAAAGCTCATTTACACTCTGGAGCAGAAATCCAGGGGCAAGATGTTTCTGACACTCACAGATGGTGGACCAATCACTAGTTAGTGATCAAGTTGACCAATCACAACGCACTGGGGTTTTCGGGTGGGCAGGGCCAGGACCTCAACAGAGCGTTTCACGGACAGGTACTGAAGAAATGTCCTGCATGAGAAAACTCAAGTGTTTTTTTTTTTTTTTTAGCAATGACACATTTAAACCTTTTTTAGTAGACTTCAAGAATACAAGAATGACCAATTAAAAGTCACTTAATTGGTGGACTTTGAGAACTGAGATGCACACCTTGTCCAATAAGAATTATTGAATGGTACTCTGGGTAGTGTGAGATTCTTTACAAGTGTTTTTAGTGTGTTTATTTGTTAATGGTTGTGATAATATCCTGCCCGGGTCTTTCTGTGTGAGTTTGGCCTTGTTTTCCCCCTGGCTGCTCCAGTTTCCTCCTACAGCCTTGAGGCTCTACAGCCCCATTTCCGAGAAAATTGGGACGGTATGGAAGATTCTGGTAAAAAAAAAAAGGAAAAAAGCAGTGATTTCTAAATTACCTTTTATCTGAATTAAATCAAAAATCATACAAGAAAAAATATTTTCTGTTGTACCTTACTAACTTTATTAATTTATTTTTTATCTTTTAATACAGGCTTATTCTGAGTTACTTGCCAGCAAAACATTTCCAAAAAGTTGAGATGGGTGCAATATCAGTCTCAGAAAATGTCACGTATGTGACGATAATCACGTAACAGCCACTCATGTCAAGGTCTGCTCGGGAACCATCAGACGGTTAGTGAACAGTCGTAAAGACTGAAGTGACTTTGACAAAGGCCAAGTCAATATGGCCAGATGACTGGGTTGGAGCATCTTGGAAACGACGAGGCTTATCGGGTGTTCCTGGTTAGCAGCGGTGATTACGCACGGGCAGTGGTCAAACCATGAACAACCCCACACACTGGCTATAGAGGTTCAGCAGGGTAATTCGCCATGCAACATGACACAAATTCTTCAGAAATGGTTGAGGAACATGACAATGAATTCAAGGGGTTGACTTGGCCTCCAAATTCCCCAGATCTCAATCCAGTCGAGCATGTATGGGATGTGCTGGACAAACAAGTCCAAAAAATGTAGGCCCCACCTCGCAACTTACAGGACATACAAAAGATCTGCTGCTGAGGTCTTGTACAGTCCACGCCTCTGAGAATCTGAACCATTTTGGGCAGCAGGCAGGCAGCTGTGTAATCGTAAATGGGAGTTCGTGGTTATGCATTAATAAGGTAAAATGAATGATGGGTTGAATAGCAAAGGGGTGGAATAAAACCAGATGTTTTTTTTTCTTAAAGTGACAGAATGATTGAACTCTCACTAAATCCTCCCCTACTATATCACTGTGATATATATTTTCTCAGTTCTTGCCTCTGATGTTTCCTTAATGGATCACTGTCATGTCATGCTAATTTGCAGTGAGACTGAGAGTAGGTGTGTGTGTGTGTGTGTGTGTGTGTGTGTGTGTGTGTCTCAGCGCGTGTTTGTGTGTATAGGTTTGCCCGGATATCAGTATGGCATCTTTTCCATGTGTAGTCCTTTTTCCGGGCATTTTAATTTCTATCTCATTTTCGGTCCTACTGTAGATTAAGTGTTGCTCATAAAGGCTTTATACAGCTTGCATAATGCCTTCATAAATCAGACATAATGTCTTCATGTAATCATACATAAGCAAATGTCATGCTTTGCAAAGGGTACTGTTTAGATATATTTTTTCCACTGTTTCTATATTGAGCCATTTTTAGAACTTATGATTTTTTTTTTTGGATGTTTTGTCTTGTCCTGTCTGATGGTAGTCTCTATTCTGTCCCTTGTTCTTGTTTTATACTGCACTGTTTTTTTTTCAATATTGTCTTGAACTGTGTTGTGTTATACTTTTTCGTGACTTGCTGCATATTGCCAGATCACCATTGAAAAAGAGACTTTGGTCTCAACTGGTTATATCTGGTTAAATAAAGGATTTGATTGATTGATTGATTGGGTGAAATAACACATCCTTATTCAGCATCCGATGCCTGATGTGACGATGACAATATCACTTAGCTGACAATGTCACCCTTTATAGCATAAAGTCAAAAGCTAAGTGACATTGTCAGTTATACCACATCTGGCATCACATGCTGAATAAGGATGTGTTATTTCACCCTCTACAAAACATGACGTTTACTTGTGGATGATTTCTGAAGACATTATTTCTCATTTATAAACACGTTATACACACAGTATAAAGCCCTATGAGCCAAACTTCATCTAAACCTCATTTTCTGTTACATTATGTCTGTTTTATATTCATTCCATATCTTTTTTTCATGTCAAGCTCTCCATGCATGTTGGATATTTGTTGTCTAGCAGTATGAGCTGCAGTTCTTGTATCAAAGGTGCTGTAAGAATAGCTTAGGATGGTGACCCTAAGCCTGGTGTAAACAGCTTGTTCAATTTCACCTGTCAGCAGCACAATTTCCATTCGCCATTATGTTCCTCTATGCCTGTTACAGTATGCAATAACACAGAGAAACGTTTCCAACCAACTGCACTTCAGTGCCCTTATTGAAGCAAAGTTGCTCAAGTCAAAGACCCAGACTGGCAAGATATGAAGCTGCTCCACTCGGCTCTGCAGTATTCGTGGTGGGGCAGATGGGATAATAGAGTAAGTTGGTCAAGAAAGTTTCAGCCATGGGACAGATGTAGTTAGAGAGTTTAAGTTGTTTAGTCAGAATTTTAAAGAGTTGTAGGTGGGGTAAGAGAGTCTTTGGGGTGGAGTGGGTGGGGTAAGAGTTTTGGGTGCAGAGTAGGTGGGCCAAGTGTTGTAGGTGTGGAGTGGGTGATGTGAGACTGTTTCAGGTGTGGATTAGGTCGGGTAAGAGAGTTTTAGATGTGGAGTTGGTGGCGTAAGAGAGTTTTTGGTGTGGAGTCGGTAGGATAGGTGTTTTGGGTGTGGAGTAGGTGGGGTCAGGGTTTGAGATGTGGAGTAGGTGGGGTAAGACGTTTTAGGTGTGGAGTAGGTGGGGTAAGGGTGTCTCAGGTGTGAACTTGGTGGTGTAGGTGGGGTAAGAGTTTTAGCTGTGGATTAGGTGGTGTAACAGTTTTATGTGTGGAGTTGGTGGGGTATGAGAGTTATAGGTGTGAAGTTGGTGGGGTAAGAGAGTTTTAGGTGTGGAGTAGGAGGGATAAGGGTTTTAGGTGTGAAGTAGGTGAGGTTAGAGACTTTTAGGTGTGGAGTTGGTGAGGCTTGATAGTTTTAGCTGTGGAGTAGGAGGGGTAAGAGTTTTTGGTGTGGAGTGGGTGAGGTAAGGTTTTTAGATGTGGAATAGATTGGGCAAGAGAGTTTTGGGTGTGGAGTAGGTTGTTTTAGAGAGTTTTAGCTGTCGAGTACGTGGGCTAAGCATTTTAGGTGTGGTGTAGGTGGGGTAGGAGTTTTAAGTGTGGTGTACGTTGGGTAAGAGAGTTTTGGGTGTGGTGTTGGTAGGGTAAAAGTTTTAGGTATGGTGTAGGTGGGGCAAGGGACCTTTAGGTGTGGTGTTGGTTTAGTAGAGGTTTAGTTTTGGGGCTGGGGAGGTAGGACCAGAACATTTTTGCCATCGGACAGCCTGGGGTAAGAGAGTTTTCAGTTTGGAGTTGGTTGGTGAAGTGAGTTTTCGCCATGGAGTATAAGAGTATTATCCTTGGGTTGATGGGTTTAGAGGGTTTTAGGTGTGGAGTAGGTAGGTAGGACAATTTTTGCTGTGGGGCAGGTGGTGAATGTGTGTAATAGCCATGGGATAGATGGGGTAAGAGGGTTTAGCCATGAGGTAGGCAGACTGTAGGGCTTGCCGTTTTCTGATTGGTCGGGTTATGAAACTTCAGTTCCTGTTCTGCATTTGTTTGCCCCTCAGGTTGCTGCACTGAGTGGTTCCGGTCCAGTAGTTGTGCTCAGAGTAGATGTTTGTGTGGAAACATGCAGCCCTTTTCCATGCGGGTCATGTTAACAGTCTTTCCTCTCCTGAAGCGAGCATGAATTCTTTTACATATAGATATAAATACAAAGAAGATTCATATTAAATGCCTTTCAGATTTCCTCACTTGATAGTCGTTTTCAAAGCATCGTCAGATGTGCTCAATTGATAGTCATTTTCATAGCAAATTTCATTTTAAAGCTTTTCTTATTTTTAGAATTAACGCAGTCGCTCCCATAAATTCATAATTTGATGCCAGAACTGATGTTTGACCGTAAATTTTCTTTCATAAATAGGTATCGAAGATATCTGTTTTTTTTTTTGTTTGTGTGTGTTTGTGGGCTTGGGTGTGTGTTTGCGTGGTCTTGTGTGTGTGTGTGGGTGTGTATGTGTGTGTGTGTGTGTGTGTGTGTGTGTGTGTGTGTGTGGGCATGTGTACAGACGCATGCACTCTATTGTTTTGGAGACATATGACATGGAGCAGAGAGGACGGAGGGGGAGAGAGAGATAGTGAGAGAGAGAGATGTTGATAGAGACTGAATAAGACACACCGACATGGAGAGAGAGAGAGTAACGGAGAGAGTGACTACCCGCAAGATGATTGGCTTGATGTTCTCTTCAGTTTGAACCAGCCATACTCGTGTTGAGCTGTTGTGGTCACGCGTTAGCCATGTCCCGAAAGAAGAGAAGCTTTACTTTTGGTGCTTATGGCGGGTAAGGTTTTATTATTTATCTTATTTACGATGTTAGTAATTCCCTCCTTCACTGCCCACTTTATTTTGGACTTTCGTTTCAGACTGCTTATCTGTTCTTAATGCCATTGATCATGTGGTACAAACTGAATGGCACTCGCTGGCTGTAATCTGGTTAGTGTACTGTGAGTGTGTGTGTGTGTGTGTGTGTGTGCCTGTGTGTGTTTGTGGGTTTTAAGAGCTGATTTGGATTCTGTACTTTGCTGCCCTGTCTGATGCATTGCTGGAATGACTGCTCTTGTGGAAAGTTATTTATTACTTTAGATCAAAGGCGAAAGACTTTAGAGTCTGAGAGTGCGTTTGTGTGTGTGTGCGTGTGTGTGTGCGTGTGTGTGTGTGTGTGTTGTGCATGTGGGCGTGTGTGTGAGAGAAATGAGGGGGGGGGTTGTGGCAGTCTCCTGCCTCTTGGTCTGTAGGTAGCAGTGCCCAGGTCTCAGGGGTCTGGCTCTGTGTATTTATAGCCAGTCAAGGTCAGGAGTGGACTGACATCCCTGCCTGGCTGCAGTCTGGGTGTCCCACAGCACAGCTGTCGCCCCTTACTCCACAGGACACCCCTGCCAGGGCTCACCCCGCCGTCCTGCTTCTGAATGACAGGACCCACCTAATGGGCATCTGTCCTTGCTGCTAACAGGAACCTCATTCCACAGTGTTCAGTCCCGCCAACCTAACCCCCGCACCACCTGACACCCCACCCCCACTACCCTACCCAAGCATGGATGAGTTTAGCATCTGAACCCACTGGCTTTCCCTGGGGGTCTGAGTGATGGAGAGTGTATCACTGATGTAGGTATTATTACATACACTGCTCTGCCAAAAAAAATTTGCACACTTGCATTTTGTTGGACTGCCTTTAGCTTTTGATGCACATTGTTTGTGGCAATGTTTTGACAGTCTTACGCAATGTTACAACATTTATTTTGGACCAGATTTGCAGTCATTTTTGGCGAGACATTGTGTTGCCGATGGGAGAGTCAAACCATTCCATTCCGACTTCTCCACTACATCCCAAAGACTTTCACTTGGTTAAGGTCAGGACTCTGGTGGCCAAATCATGAGTAAAAATAGTTCTTCAGGTTTGGCAAATCACTCTTACAATTTTAGCTCAATGAATCTTGGCATTGTCATCCTGGAATATGCCTGTGCATATCCAATGATGGGATAACCTGGTCACTCAATATACACAGGTAGTTTGCTGACTTAATTTTATGGCTGTATAACATCACAGACCCTAGAGCTAAGCAACCCCAGATCATAACACTGCCTCCACAAGCTGGTGCAGTGGGCGCTGTGCATGACGGGTGCATCGCTTAATGGGCTTCCTTTCTTACCCTGATGCACTTATTTTTCTGGAATAGGGTAAATCTGATTTCATCAGGGCACATGAACTTTTACCATTTCTCCTGAGTTCAATCTTTGTTCCTTGGCAAAGTGACATTTTTTTTCCTGGTTAACTTCACTAACCAAGTGGCTTTCTTGTGGCCATGCCACTGTTCAGTCTCAATCCTGCAAGCTCCTGTCACATTGTGTGTGGAAATGCTCTTACCTTCTCAATCAATAGTTACCCCTATGGTCATCTTTTTTACGATGAGCTTTCACCGTATGCTTTATTCAACTCCGATCGCATTTATGATTTTTTTTACCCATTTCTCCCGCGATTTTGACAATTTGCTATCATGCTTCCTGGTTTTACTAATGCTTTTGGACAGTTCTTAGCCCAATTCTAGTGATTTCTGCACTCTCCATAGTTCTTTTCTTTGCTTGATGCTGGCAAATAATTTGCCCCTCTAGATAAGATACATACTCATTATTAAATAATTTATCCTCTGCATTTGACCCATCCTATCATTAGGAGCAGTGGGAAGCCGCAGACCAGCGCCCGGGGTCCAACTCCTGTAATGCTGTTATGGTTCTGCCTTGACTGCCATGTTTGATGAGGAATTCTGCTTAGTCTGACTATGATTTGGATTCCATGCCATGTTTTGTTTTTGCCTTGTCTCTGTCTGTTTGCCATATTCCACCATTGCAGTTTTATTCCGGTCCATGTTTTGTCTCATACCACTTGCACCTTGTCTCCCCCTGTCTGGTCTTATGTCATGTGATCGCTCTCTGCCCCAGTATTGCGTGCCACACTTTCGGGTGATTTCATGGTTTCTGGGATTTCAATCATTCCTTCTAATCTCGTTTGCATCCTTCACCTTTCTTTTCTATATTACTAACGATACTAACAGTTTATTGTTTTAGTTAAAGTTACTAACCCAGACTAACATTGTTTATAGTACTAACTTACTAACGAGCGCTAGGTATTGTATAGCTGCACTAAGTAATTTACTAACAAGCTCTCAGCACTCGCCCTATTCTAGTCTCCACCCCTTTGGCTTTACTCAATCTATTTTGCTCCAGTTTCAGTGGAACCTCCGCATTTGTTAAACTCCGTTCTCCCCTCTTGTCTGCGCACGTTAGAACTCCCTAACCGGAGCCGTGTGATCGTCTATAGGTTGTCTTTGTGATCCCTCTCCGTGTTTTGGCTTTCGCCAATTTCATGTGTTTAGGAACTTCCTCTTGTACATTCCCTTGTTAATTAGTCTGATCCAGCTCACCTGTTCCTTATTATAGGATGTGACTTCCCCTACGTGTATTTAAGCAGTCGTTTCACTCACAGCTCTTTCAGAACGTTTTTCCCCTGGTTTGCTTGTGCTGCAGTTGTTGAGGCCTTGTATTCATAGTGTTATACTTCTGACTGGAACATTCTGGATTCTGATTTTGGCTTTTCTTTGGTACTTCTGTACCCAAGTACCGTACCCTGAATTTTCTCTCCTGAGTTTTGTTTTGCCTGTTAATGGATCGGATTACATCTACTGGACTTGAGCTTTGGATTCTCCTCTGACATTCCTGTGCCCGTGTAACGAACCTGTTTTGCCCGACTGAGTTTTGTGTTTGCTGCCCTGTGAACAGTTTGGATTACGTCCCTGGGATTCTGATTTTGGATTGCGGACTCTGTACCGTTGCCTTCTGCACTTTGGGGGTTCACCCCCCAGCTTCAATAAAACTCATTTTTGCTGAAGCTTTCTGGTCTCGAATTTGGTTCCAGAACGATACCTCATAAATGCATGTTCTTGTCGGTGGGGGAAACCGGAGTACCTGGAGGAAACCCACGCAAACACGGGGAAAAAATGCAAACTCCACACAGAAAAGCCCCAGGGTGGATTCGAACCCACATGCTTCTTGCTGTGAGGCGGGTTAAGAGGGTTATGGATAACCATATTCCACAACCATTCTGAACGGGGTCATTTAAGAAATGAGAAACTACTGACCGCATCAGAGTCAACTCAGGGTTAATTAAAAAAAAAAAAAAAACTGTTGTCATTTGAAGCATATAAATCATTGCAATATGATTTAATCATATTTAAGCCTTTGTTTATTTAAATCAAAGCTGTAACTTTTTTTTTGCCAGGCAGTGTATTATCACAGATACTTTTGGGACGTTTATTGCTGTAGGCAATGCAGAAAATTTATGCCTGATGGCAAATTTAACACAAACATTGAGACAGACAGTGAGAATGAATAATGGAAGAACAGAGGAGAGAAAGAGAGGATGAAGGGAGAGCTAGTGGATTTAGAGTTGCACTCTTATCACTCTTTGTGCTGTCGGCGGTGTCTGCACCGAGCTCACGCCGTACAATCTTGTTGACAACCTTGCATGAATAAAAAAGCAATTTTTGGCTAACAGAATTTTAATGTTTGGGTGCATGCGTGAATTGGAGTGTGGATTTGAATTTTAGTGTGTGTGTTGTGTGTAAGTGTAAAGGATGTAGCGCTTGAGTTGTGCTTGTGGGCGTGTGTGTGTGATTGAATGTTTTCGCACGTGTAGGTCTGCGTGTGAATGGTCACACTCTGCGCATCATCCCTCAGATAATTCAGGCATCACCAAATGCAGTGCCAGTTTTTCTTCTATTCCGGGTGATTTACCGATTTCACTGACCGATTATTGCTTCTGATTGGTCTGCCTATATTTACACGTGACCCTACAGTAAAGAGAGGGTGGAAACCCAGTCTCAGCCCCTGAGGACTGCGGATTGATGATCTCTGAAAGAAACCCTTTGCCACTTTGCCATGAACCCAGGCATTGTCTTTGTGACAGTGCATGCTGCTGGAGAGATGTATGAATTCTGTCTATTACCCTGTTTAAACACATACTTACTTGGTTCTGGGAGCACACTCCAGGACTTTGTGTGATCAGATCGCATTTAATTACTTTACTGCTCTCGCTTCAATGCTCCAGGGCAGAGTTGATCCAAGGCACAATGTAATTATTAATGAAATGAATAATAAAGTCATGGATATTTTTGCTGTAGCTCTTTTATTAGAGAGAACACTGTGGGACTGAACTGGTGAATGACTCTCATACCTGCGGACTTGTGTTATTTTATTAAAGACGAGCTAGAATCAATTCGGTTTTTCCGTTCTAAATAACCGCATGAAAACGTCTTGAAACATATTTACCCCGAAAATAATAAAATGGTAATGTTTTCTCGCGGTTAAGGTTGCTTTGACTTCCTTTAAAGGCTCTTGCTTGTAATTTGATGTCATTGTGTCCCGGCAGGCGTGTTCTTGAATAAATCGATCTGTCAGTTGTCCGTTCCCCGCAGTCAATGTTCCTTCACAAATCGCAGTTCAGCTTGCAAGTCCATGTTTAACGTCAATCTAATCCACTCCCATCCCTTTGACAAATCTACTGAAATGTGTTTTACCGGGGTGCACATTACGTTGCGAAAACTTGTTCGCCTGTGACTTGCACGTCACTGTGTCATAAAATTTGTATTGAGCTTATGTTGTTTTCAAGGAGTAGGATTGTATTGTATCTATTTTCCCATTACAGTGGAGTAACCTTGAAATACTGCTGAATGTCAGGCTTGGCGCTGCACTATAAGACATGCGCATTTGCAATTAAGGATTAAATCAGGAATATTAGCTTGTGTAATATCGGCTTCTTCGTGCGTATGAAAGGGAAATAGTTTTTCACCGTAATCGGAGGCAAAATGCAGACTTTTATTGGAGTGAAATACTGCAGCCCAGCATAATTCAAAATAAATTGATCATTTATATTCTGTTCAGGAGAAGAAACAATTATTCTGACGTTAAAATGATTGCACTCGCGGAAAGAAAGCGCTTCCACTGTTCTGTTCATTCCTAAGTCTCATTGCGCCGAGCTCTCACTGCATCGGCTCTGACTCCGTGATGCTGATCCAGTGAAGTTTTCACCTACAGAGCATCTAGGAAGGGGTACCTCATTCTGAGTTTTGGGTTTGTGTTCTATTTCTTGCTGCTCGGGTTCTAAAATAGAAATGGAGTGAGTTCAGCTTTTTTCTTTTTTTAATTTCCAGCTGTGCATTTATACTCTTGCTTTAGTTCAGATTTGCCCCAACCCCGTTCCTGGAGATCTACAATCCTGGTGTTTTTCCAACTCTGACAAAGCAAACCTCATTCAATGGGTAGACTTTGCATTGACCTGCTTAAAAATGGAGTCGGGCATGCTAAATTAGGGTTGTGATGAAAATGCACAGGACGGCAGATCTCCAGGAACTGGGTTGGGCATTCTTGTTTAAAGAATCAACTAGGCTTTGATTCCTCTTTAAAGAAGCTGGCAAATTCTAATCACTGTACTGCTCTAATGGGAACAGTCTCCGAATCCAAATCAGCAGATTGCAGAGGTGTAAATCCAGGGGTCAGAAAGTAAAAGTCCTGCCACGCTTTTCTCCCTCCCACAGAGTGAGCTGATCTCTCATATTGGCTCTGTCTCCTGTCCGAAGTAAATCCAGGTGGTTGGAATAAAGTTCTGGGGAGGATTTTTACTTTGTGAACCCGGGCTTTACACCCCTGCCAGCTTTCTCTTTTGCTCTCGCTTTCTTATTCTCTTTAGTTTTAGATGATGTATTATTGGTAGTAGTGGGTAGTTTGGTTTTTCAGTGTACTTTCAACTAGTAATTTGGCTGTTCTGTGATATTATAGTTTTACTTTGTGTTGTTGAACACGTCATATGGTTGACCTGACTCTCCTCTGGCATGGAAGTAAGGTCACCAATGAGGCCCAGTCAATGGGGGTGGAGAACACTGTAATAAAATCAAATGGAAGATTACAACATTATTGTTAACCAAAGCTCAGAGTAGAGGGTGGTGGGACTTTTCAAAGATGACTTACTTGTACGATTCAGAGGAGTGAGAACATGGAACACAGTCATTTCTAGAGACATTGACTAAAATATTGGGTATATAACTGCTTGGTTGTAATGAAAGCTTGCACACTCACCAGCTCTTCATGGTTAAGGCTGACTCACTGTTCCAGGTTCTGTGTCCTTTCTGGGTCTCTGTCCTAAGTTCTGGCTCTGAAGTTCTTAAAGGGACAAGCTTGCTGTGATTAGATTGAATTGGCCCCATAGTGACTGTATGTTTTGCCCCTTATGCGCTAATTCTGCTGCTGAAAGGATTTCTTTTCCCAGTAGAGATTCTGCTGACTCTTTGATCTCCTGTGATGCTCTGTTTACAGTGGAACATGAGGGTTGTGATGGGGTTATGGCCCCGTGTTTATAAAACATTACCTATGTGGAGCCTTTAGTCAGAATGAATCCTGCTGTAAATATTCCTCTCTTCATTAAAGGGACACACAGTATCGCAGAAACCGGTTCAGAAATAGACAAATACCAAGGCTGGAGACTGGGCGATTATGCTCTGACATAGTCGTGCAAAAGTCTGTATGTCAAGGATGATAAAATCTCTGTCTGGAAACGGTTGATTTTCCAACCTCCCTTTACCTAGGGGTCAGGTGTTTAGGCAGTCTGGCCTATCAGAAACATTTGTTGTTAGATTAATGAGTAAATTTTCTTGGAGAATAGAAAACCAGGACTGGATTTGTATTCAAGGTCCAGATTCGGTAACCCTTGTGGTGGATGATTACGTGTGTGTGTGTGTGTGTGTGTGTGTTGACTGGCCTTCCAATCATGGATTGGGAGGGAGGTGGATGCTGTAGGTTTCAGTCAAAGAGCAGAGTTAGAGGGGGTGAGGGGTGAGTACTGATTAAATCTTTAAAACAGAGCATCATTCAAGACACCCCAGATTAGCTTGTGTTGTTTGTAACTATTTATTACCACATTACAGTATTTATTCCAGCAGCTGTCTCAGTGGTGTGTCTGCTCGTGATCTGATGACCGCATCTTTATGAAAACCCCTTCCTTTTCTCCACTGAGAGTTTGGAGAGAAAACTTGTCTCTCACTTTTCTTCCTTAGGCCTGGAAATGTTGTAGTGATTGACGCTGGTTATAAACAAGTCAGGATCTCTCCTTTAGCCAGTGAGAGTTGCTTTATGGTTGGCAAACAATTGTTCTCATCAATTTTTTTGTTGTTTCCTTCTAAAATGTGGCGGTGCGTTTCTGATGAATGTCTGTTTCCTGTAACGGCAGTCCCTCCCTGCTCCTCCCGAAGCGCAGCAGCATTTCAGGAGCTGAGCCGCGGGTTTTGTTTAGAAGGCGTCAGATGAGGCCTTAAGGTGCGAGCAGAGACAATATTCAATCCCATCTCACTTGAAACGTTCCCGCAATGTTACTGAGACTGTTCTCTCAGTGTTACAATATTAGTGCTACATATTTTGTCGGCTGGGCAGATTGCCTTCATCTGGGCGTACTCTTAGACGGCGATTCTGCACAAATGTGTTTTTCCAGGAGTTTCTTGTCATTCTGGCTGCCCTATTTTTACGCTGGCGCTCGCTTCCTGCTCTTCAGCGCGATGCTGCTACAGAAATACTGCAGACGCGGGGGGAGAGATTTGTGGCACTTGAGGGGTGCCAAATGGTTTTATCCGGGATGGGAACCGACCCAATGCAGCGTGACGATGTGCGCACGCCGGGGCCGTATTTATTGGGCGCCGTCTGACTGCAGCACTAGATGTGATTGGTTCCATCAGGTGCGCGTTGATCTGCCGTGGGCGTCGACATGCTGGATTTAGAGACGGGACTGCATCCGTCCTCAGGAACCAGGGTTTGAACCATCCAGGAAAAATGACTCCCCGATTGAATTTCAGTGGATTCAAGTCCCAACATGTTTTCCCCATTGACACAGGCGGTGTGTAAATATCCTTCACCATTAACCCTGACAGATCTTGTCCACAAACAAGCTTCCTGTCAGTTCAGTCCTGTTTGTTCATTCACAGTTGGTTTCAGTTTGTTGACCGGTCATGTGTATCAGCCCAATGGCCTTCGATTATATTGTTAAAATAGGTTGTGTTCATGTGCTCTTTCTGTTGGTGGATGAAGGTTTTGCTGGAACGAGAGCTGGCGTGAATAATTTAGCCATTTTAATTGTGTCTTAAAACTGTGCTAGGTCAGAGCTGATCAAGCTCCTGGCTAATTGGGACTTACAGCAGTAGTGCTAGCGGGTAATTATTAGGCGATTAACACTGTCACTCCTGCTCTGGTTTCCTGTGGTGGGTTTGCTATGCTGTGATCAGTAGATGGGTGATTCTGGAGCAGTCTCTGCTGCAGTGTAAACACCAGATTCTACTATAAAATGCGAAATTCTGTCTGTCGTTCTGTCTGAATCTATTTTTCCTCCTCATTCGGTTGGAAAATCAATCTGAAACTACACAAGAGCCCCAAGCATTGGCATATACAGGGACTGACAAAGCTGATTTTTCCATTATTCCAAATTCATGACAGTTACGAGCTAATTTAGGCATTTACGAGCATTTGTGGCAGGTCTGCGGGGAGTTGTGGTGTGAGCATCCTCTGGTATGGACCAGTGCATACTCATGGAAAGATGCCCTCTGTCTCTACTGTAGACGGACATTAGATAACACCTTTTAAAATTAGTTATTTAGCTGACATTTTTATCCAAAGCTAGTTACAATTAAAATCTGTTACAACCAGCCTTGCCATTCACAACTTAACAGCGAAAGGTTAAATTGCTCACTTTAAGGCGATTCTTTAAATCACATTTCAATGCAAGGGGAGAAAATGAGAAAGTGGACGTAATATGAGCAGAAGGCGGGTTAAGTTGAGAGAGATCCTGGACTAGCGTGGTGGTTACCACAACATCTAGAGCACTTTTTAATGTATGCACCTTTGGCGAGTGCCCCTGTAATTTAGAGAAAGAGGAAATGGCAAGAAAAACTCATTGGCCCTCTAGAGACGGCTTAATAATATAGCAGTCACGTCTGGATGCAACAAATCCACCCCCCAGAGTGACAGGACCAGCATCACTAAGTTTGTTGAAGAAGTACTGATTTTGCAGTCTGATACCTGATACAGATATTAGGAAATTTGTGCTGCTGGAACCTCTACCAGACATGAGCCTGCTTTGAACTGTTTGACTGACCACATGCCTGTGTGTTCATTGATGTATGTGACCTTGTTAGTGTGTATGTTTGTTTCTGTATTTGCGTATGTCTGTTTGTGTTTGTTTCTGTGTGTGTGTTTGTGTGTGTTCATTGTGTTTGTGTGTGCTTGTGCTTTTGTGTGTGTGTGTGTGTGTGTGTGTGTGAGTATGTATGTGTGTGTGTGTGTGTGTGTGAGTATGTGCGTGTGTGTGTGTGTTTATGTTGAACTCATTTTGTTCAAGGCAGTGACCTTGTTCGCACCTGTCCGATTGCCTGAACTGGCCGGGATATTTTCATTACTTTTCCTCAATACAATGTTTTTTAAGCTTGTTGGGAAAGGAAATTGAACAGAGGAAATTCAGGGGGAAATTGCCTGCTTAAATCTGAAAAATGTATGTAAAATAACAGCCGTATATTTCTGGGACTAGTAATTACTTTGAGATAGTCATCATGCTAAGTATGCCTCCGCTGTGATATTATCTTTAATGAACACTTACTGAAATACTTAGCAACACGCACCCACACACAGCAGCCAGGAGGAACAGTATAGGTCATTCACTCTCTTGTCACCTACGGCTCGGTTTAAGAAGTCCGTCTTCCTGCTTCCTTTGCATTGCATGGTATCAGCACAGCTCCTGGTGTTGCCATAGTTTCCTCCCATTATGAGGTCCCCCAATTGGGCTTTAGTTGTCATGTTGTGTGATGAGTACTGAAGGTCGATCGAGCTGATTCTGTGCTAACTAAATGAGTGGCTCGGCGGCCCTTGGGTAAACTTTGAGCTGAGACTTGTGAAAACTTTGTTTAGAGCTCACCCAGTATATTTAAGTGATAAATGACTCTGCCAAACAAGTTTCCCTGTGATGAACGACTTCGTTAAACGTGGATGTTGAGATACTGGGTCGGGTGGAAAGCAGTCTTTGCTAATGTCCTGCTGCATCGGGCTCTCTGTATCTCCAAGAATCTGCCCCTCCCAATGTTTTCGCTGCAGAGCTCCCATCCTGCGATCTGATTGGCTCCTTGGCTCAAAGCCTCTTCAGTGAGGCGTTCATCGTTTCCAGGTTCTTCAGTTGCTCTTATCTAGCGAATGCGGACCTTGTATACCAGTTTATGTATTTTTATGGGAGTGTTTACAGAGGTAGTGTCCTTCATCGCGGTCAGAGTTTTAGTTTGGTGTTGCTTGGCAAATGTTAATTCAGCGCCCCCTAGTGGAGTGATGTGACGGTGTTAGAATGTTGTGACAATGTTGCAGCTGTATCACTTGTGCTGCCCTGTTTATGGAAGTCCCGGGTCTAATGAGATTTATATTTTTTGTCTTTTCAGAGCCGACAAGACCTTCTCCAAGACCCTAAGTTTATGGTAAGTGGCTGGTTTTATCTTAAAAAAAAAAAAAAAAAACTTTAGGTTGGGGAGTCTTTGAATCGTCACTACCAGTTCTTATGCACTGATGTGATAGACTTACTTTGTGGCCTATGATATGACGTTTCTGTCACATTGATGGTTTACAATTCCGTTTTCATTTTGCACAAGTGTATAAAATTCATATATTACATGTATATATCAGAGTTTTGCATCTGCTCTGACTGTGAGTTTTCGTTTTCAAATTATTTCTCAGCCATAAGTCTCAGACGGGACATTTATGGGGAATGTGCGCCCGGCACTTTTATAGACAGCTGTTACATAAACTTAGCCCCTCCCCTTCCTTTTTACCCAGAATCTTAATACCCTTGCGCCTCCCCCTCCCCCATCCCTGCTCATGAAACTGAAATTATCTCCCGCCTCCCCTTATTCCTGGATAAGTCCTTTTGTTTTGTAAATATTTCATTGAAATACAGGATTTGTCATAAATATAAATATTACAATCATGGATGACGTGCAGGGCTCTATCCTGTAAACGCTTTACTTACAGGGGGGAAGAATTGCACAGGAAAACACAGCTCTTCTGCAGTCTAGCAGGACTGTTGAGCTGAAGAGCTTTAGCGCGTTAGCAGCCGTTTGGAGTGCGGAGAACGCCAAGTTATGTAAGACACAGGGGATCCGAGGGGGGGAAGCGTTCGCTCGGGACCGCTGTTTTATTGTCATGGTAACAGCTGCCGAGTGCAAGTTTTGGGAAACAGGTACGCTGGGTTGTCATGTACAGAGTCTACTGGAACAAAAACACCCGTACATCTGTGCAGCCATTACATTAACTAATGCTTTTATCCAAAAGCACTTATGTTTTATTCGAGCAAGCAACGCTCGGGGCCTTCTGGAGCAAAATGAAAGGTTTGTAGCACTGATGGTTTTGTGGCTACACTGGGACTAGAACCACCGACCTTTGGGGTCTGAGTCAAATCAAATCCCTTTGCTAATAGACTGTTTGCTTCCTTGCCTGCTGCTGTGTATCAGAGCACTCGTTCCAAAATTGCTTGATTCCTCGACCTTTTGTGAGGACCGTGTGATGTAGTGCGCCATTTTTTTAGGGTGGCAACCTTTCAAAAAGAAAATGAAATGGGAGTTTTGTCTCTCCATTGCATCAGCTTAGCTTGGGCCACCAGTTTTCTCAATTTTTACGCTAGCCAGCGAGCATGCTTTGGCACGCATCCCCAAAGAGCGAGTCATTAACATTAATGAGCATGGCTACATACTGTATGTCTCCATTTGTTTTTATTTGAAATAACTTGCTGGTTGAATTACCTCCAGTAAACGATTACCATGAAGGTCTGTAGTCAGCGGTAAAGGAAAGCCCTCATCCAAATGAGGGCATATTACCATGGAGACACTCCAGGTTGTAGCTGTGATTTTGAGAAAAAGAAAATGTATTGGTTTAAATTGAGCATGTCACTGGACATGAATGAACATTTCAGTAAAAGCGCTGAAGGTGAGTTTTGGATTACAGGATGTCTGTAATGATGTGCAGACGATGGATTTACGGTCTGTGTTCCTATGTGCCCAAAATCGTCTGAGCATTTATAGTGCATTTTAGCCTTCAAAATAATGCCCTAATCCAGGTCATTTGTTGGGTAACTCATGAACTACGAGGTTAATCATATGACTGTGGCTCAGAAGGTTGTTGAATCAAGCCTCAGTGAAGCCACAATAAGTTAAACTTTTGGGCCCTGCATCAGGCTCTTAAACCATCATTAATACAGAGGGGATTGGTCCTGACTTAGTCTAATCAACTGTAGGTTGCTTTAGATGAAAACCTCAGGTAGATAATGTAATTCTGACTGAAACCGAACGGGTGAAGTTCAACGCCTAGGGGTCCAAAGGCTACTGTCCTTCAATAATCTCTCATGCATAGCCAAACAGAAATATTTGAGTTTCCTTCAGGAAGCACCAAGCTGAGACTTCTGCGCCTTTCCTAATGAAGTTGGATTTAATGATGCGTGGAGTGTTTTTACCGAGATTTCTATTCCTGTGTTTCTTTTCGGGAACATTAATGGAAGCTTTTTCATTTATCTTCTGGAAAGAAAAGTGATTGAACACTGTTACTGCAGAATGTCCTCATTATAACAGGCAAGCAGGAATTCCGGCTCTAGCACATAGGTGGCAGCACTGAGCCAGCAGATCTCAGTAGTCCAGCGATTCAGCGGCAGAGAGATGAGTGAAAAACAGTCTGTCACTGTTATGGTGTGATGGATTACAGTGCTGTGAAAAAGTATTTGCCCCCTTCCTGATTTCATTTTTTTACATGTTCGTCACACTTAAATGTCTCAGATCATCAAAAAAAATTAGACAAAGATTGTCCCCAGTAGACCCAAAATGAAGTTTTTAAATAATGATTTCATTTACTGAAGGAAAAAGCTATCCAAACCTACCTGGCCCAATGTGAAAAGTAATTGCCCCCTAAATGTAATAATGGGTTGTGCCGTCCTCAGCGACAACAACTGCAATGAAGCGTTTGTGATAACTAGCAATGAGTCTTTCACATCGCTGTGGAGGAATTTTAGCCTACTCTTCTTTGCAGAATTGTGTTAATTCAGCCACAATGGGGGGTTTTCAAGCATGGACAGCCTGTTTAAGGTCATACCACAGCATCTCAATCGGATTTAAGTCCAGACTTCGATTAGCCCACTCCATTTTGTTTTTTTAAGCCATTCAGAGGTGGGCTTGCTGTTGTGTTTCGGATCATTGTCCTGCTGCATAACCCCAATTGCGCTTGAGCTTGAGGTCACAAACTGATGGTCCGACATTCTCCTTCAGGATTTTCTGGCAGAGAGGATTCATGGTTCCATCAATTACAGCATGTTGACCAGGTCTTGTGACAGCAAAGCAGCCCCAGACCATCACACTACCACCACCATGTTTTACTGTTGGTACGCTGTTCTTTTTATGAAATGCTGGGGAGGTTTTACACCAGAAGAAAGGGCAAACATGCCCTCCAAAAAATTTAACTTTGTCTCGTCAGTCCACAGAATATTTTCCCAAAAAAAGTCTTGGGAATCATCAACATGTTTTTGGCAAATGTGAGACAAGCCTTTTTGGTCAGCTGTGGTTTTCGTCTTGGAACTCTCTCATGGATGCCATTTTTTCCCAGTCTCTGGACACCGACTTAAACTGAGGCAAGTGAGGCCTGCAGATCTGAAGATGTTGTTCTGGGTTCTTTTGTGACCTCCTGGATGAGTTGTCGATGCGCTTTTGGAGTAATTCTGGTTGGCCGACCACTCCTGGGAAGGTTCACCACTGTTCCAAGTTCTCTCCATTTGTGGATAATGGCTCTCACCCTGGTGCACTGGAGTCCCAAAGCCTAGAAATGGCTTTGTAACCCTTTCCAGACTGGTAGATGTCAATTTAATTTCTCATCTGTTCTTGCATTTCTTCAGATCATGGCATGATGTGTTGTTTTTTGAGATCTCTTAGCCTACTTCACTTTGTCTGACAGGTTCTGTTTAAGTGATTTCTTGATTCAAGAGGTCTGGCATTAATCATGCCTGGGTGTGGCTAGTGAAATTGAACTAAAAAAATTTGGTTAATCACAGTTAATTCATGACTTAACGAGGGCAGCAATTACTTTTTCACAAAGGGCCAGGTAGGTTTGGATAGCTTTTTCCATCAATAAATGAAATCATCATTTAAAAACTGTATTTTCGATTTACTCAGGATATCTTAAAATATTAATTATATTTTAATAATATTAAAATCTGTTAAATGATCTGAAAGTGTGACAATGTGAAAAAAAAAGGAAATCAGGAAGGTGGTAAATACTTTTTCAAACAACTGTATGTGTCCAAGAGTTAATAGAATAATGTGTTCAAGTTCATAAGAATCATTATTAATCACTTGTCATTGCTCTTGGTGTGAACCGGCCTGTGGACTGTGTATGGGAGGAATACCAACATACCCGTTTAGCACAGACTTTATAGGACACGCTCCTGCAGAGAAAGCCTCAGTATTGTGTGGTGTGATCCAATGCGCGGTGTGAAGACACGATCATTTGTTCTGTGGCCAGAGAGTCTCTTCTATGGCTACATATTGAGGACAGGGCACTGATGACACAGTGTGATGTGCACAATATTGTTGAAAGGGCATCAATCTCATAAATGGCCCAAAGGATGTGAATAATTGTAGTTTGTATTCAAAATCTCTGACGCTGAACATGGTAGAGCAGAATAATAATAAGGTGTTTTACATTGAAGACATTAATTTTGGAAAAGGCAACAATATCATGAATAAATTTAGCTACTCAAAGGCCCGATTTCTCCATAATCTTGGTTCTGCATTGATAAAGAAATATGGACCCAACTACTTGAGCCAATAACAAATCTTGTAAACTTATTAATTAATATGAGAACTTTCCCTGGGACCTGGAAAACTGGCATTTTTAGTCCAATCATTAAATTCGATGAGCCATTGCGATTCTTTCAGTCATCTCTAAGATTCTGGAAAATATTGTTGGTGAACAACTCATAATACATCTGGAGACAAATCAGTTGCTGCATCAACAACAATTTGAATTCAGACCTAAGTATTCTACTGAGACTGCAAATTGTCTTGTAATCAAAAAAGAAATGTCTTTCGAACAAAAGCCATGCTGTGAGAGCAGTGTTCTTGGACTTAAAAAGAAGCTTTTGACACTGTTAATCACCAAATGTGAATATTCAAACTTTCCAATTCTCTGATAATGCCTTGCTTTTACTCAGGGGAAGAGTACAATAGGTCTGAGTTATTATGGAAAAGTCAACCGCTGTGCCAATTGCATGGGGAAGCCCCAGGGGTCAGCACAAGGTCCATTGCTTTTTAGCAATGTACGAATATCAAGGACCTGCCCAAGAGATGTCCTGGTTTGGTTGACAGATGTGTGCCAGTGATATGATAATTTACACATCTCCCAGAACAACAAGCATCACCGCTGACCAGCTTACTGAATTGTTACAGTCTATATCCCTCTGGCTTACTGAATGTAAAAAAAGGTATCAATCTGCTTTTCTAAACGTAAACTACATGAAAAGGAAATATTCATGATAAAAATAAAGAGTGAGGTCATCAGTGAGGTCGATCATGTCAAGTACTCCAGAATCATCTTAGACTTGTATCTAAGGTGTGATGAACAAGTGAATAATATTAGCAAAATTGAGATGCATCAGATCTGCTATTCAGTGCAGCCTAGCTCTACATGCCTGCTACCTGTCATACTGCGTCACTTCTGGTCGCAAGCTTCACAATCAATTGTAAAATTAATTACAGTGTAATCAGACTATAAAAATTATGGACAAAAGAAAACTAGAGGTGGGAGCTCTCTCATAGTGGAGCTCAATATTCTCATCTTCAAGAGTTTAATTAATATTCCAATATTCTAACCAATGGCTTATTAAAGGAATAAGCCTCTTGAAGCAGTGGGTTACAGTGATTTTATTACGGCGGAGGTGCACTAAGGCACTTCACTGCACGTCGTGCCTTAGAACGCCCCTCCGCCGTTATAAAATCACTGTAACCCACTGCTTCAAGGGGCTTATTATTTTATAAAACAGTTACCCTACATATAGCCCATTAAATAAACACACAAGAAAAAAAAATCAATAATTTATTGGTAATAATGCAACAATAAAATTGAGAGCTATTCGTTCTTCCACCAAGCCAGATGGAGTGGACACCATGGTCGCGTCAAGCAACACAGACGCTCAGATTGCTTTTTCATCTTGTGCCATGTCACATCAGGCTATTTACTCTCGTTAATGTAGATATACTATGAAAGCAGGCTTATTTGGAATGTCTTCTTCGGTTTCCTGAAGGCCCTGTTAAAGAATTTTGCGTTCGTTTCGGTTTCAGTTTTCGAGTTTCCTTGTTCTCAACTCGCGCCGATCGGCCATATCATTACAACCAGCAGCAAGAGTAGGGAATAGGATTGACTTTTGTCCTCTACACTTGCCAGTGTCCAGGAAAATATCAAGGGCTGACTGCAATAAACAGTTATGTCCAATATATAACATCTTCTTGAAACAAACGTAACCTAATAAGTCAGTTGAGCGCAGAGTAGTTTGTTGCTCCGCGCGCTGGGATATTCTGTGCTGAGGTCTGCCTCAGAATGCATTGGGTTACACTGATTTTATACCAGCATGGAATGCGGCTCAGCCAATCACATTTAAGGATGGGAAGCAGGCACTTTATAATGTTAAATCAGGCTATGTCGTTGTGCTCTCTCCCTGCTTCATGGCTTTGTAGCAAGAAGACAGGACTCCAGTAGAATTAGCACATAGGTCTCAACCAAAGGTAACTGTTGCATTGCAAGACGCAAAACTGCATTTGGACAATCGGCCCTCTCTGCTAGAGGAGCAAACTTTGGAATTGTCTTCCCACTGAGTTCAAAATACAACACATTTAAAGTGCTTTTAGTAGAGGTTTCTTCTTTAACCAGGATTTAACGCAACATTATTCTCGCAACTAATGCTCCTGTACGGATACACCTGTATTTTTATTGTATTATATTTCTATACCTGTATTGTTTTTGTGCCTGTATTATGTTTTCATTTTCCTGTTTTGTCTTTTCTTCATTGTTTTCTAACTCTTAAAGCCCCCATGGACAGGTGCTGTAAATTAGCGCTTCGCAACAAACATGAAATACAGTGCATCGGGTACTTTTGAATAAGTGTGGATTGGCATTCCAGTGATTCTGTTTGTCAATGTTAAATAAATAAACCAAATAAAAATACTAAATTTGATAAATAAATTTATTTTTTTGATAACCATCTTATTTTATTCTCTGTCAGTGGAACAGACTGCCCTTCCACATCAGCTCTGCCCCTTCTATGGAGTTGCTCAAATCACAGCTCAGCCCTTAAACACAGCTCTTTGGCCTTTAAACATACTTGAAATTTATTAATGGGTTTTTAATCATGGTTATTTTATTTATTTATTTATTGCTTTATTTCTGTATTTATTTTTGCTTATGTCTTTATAGCACTTTGGTTCCTGTGGTCTCAATCTTCGATAGAAATAAACATTACTCAAATAATTTAAGTGTGGTTACTTTATGTTTTTTTTTAATATGTAATGTTACCTCACTGACCATTATTTTAATTTCTTGTAGGGCACTGTCTTTAGTTTAGGGTGTGAATATTTTGGTGGGCGTGGTTTGTAGAAGCATTGTAGTAGAGCTACTGAAGCACAAAGCAAACAGTGTGGCCACAGCCCTCACACTGATAAACTGCCTATCAAATCTACTACATCCTCTAATGCTGACTGAAATCCTTATTTCTAACAGCCACCAAACTGCATTTATCAGCTCTGTCTGTGCTGTCAGGTGATGTTTTCAGAGGAGCTTCAGAAACCTCCTGCCCCGGTGCATGCTGGGATAGACTGTGCACTGGCTCTACCCAGAAATAAGCTGGCAAGGCAGCTGTCATGAAACTGAATGTTTCAGCTGATAGTCTTTTATCCAATTTATTTTGGTAATTAAATTATGAGGAAATAATTGTACGACAGTTAGCAACAAAGTGACCACTGATGTCTGTGGCCCTCTTTGTACCCATAGACTGTATAAAAAGATGGACGAAGCTACCGTGACGTCACCCATTGGTTTCAGCATACCATAAAGAAAGACTCGATTTTGGCAATTTGAATTGCGCCATGTTGTCATTTTGAATGCAGATGTGATTTCTAGTGGACGAGAGCATGTACTGAAGATCCGGGGAGGACCTTGGCTCTGGATCTGACCGTATCAGACGAGAACCAGAGGATAGCCACGCCCCTAAAGCATATAATGGCTTTATCCTTTATTCTAGTCTATATGGGACCATAATTTACAAAAATGAATATCATGATCTATCGAAGGAGACTTGAAACTTGCTATAGCTACCATAAAATAATATGAAAAAATCATGATTTAAATAAAAAATCAGGTAGGTTTGTCATAGACTTCTACACCATTGAACTTCTTTCTGCAACCACCGACGTCGCCATCTGCTGGCTATTAAATATAACGCCATTTTACGATACTTTCACATGGGCTTCATTTTTCAGACCAGGGTGCTGCGTCCATCTTTATATATAGTCTATGCTTGTTCCGGGAAAAAGAGGCCCCAGAATGGGCAATTGCAAATTTACACCAGAAAAAAATGGGTTGTTCTTTACAATAGCGAGTCCATTTCTATTGTAGGAGAAGGAAGTATAAATGGAGAAGAAAACCAATGAAGACCAACAGTGGGGTTTTGGTGGGAAATTCAAATGATAACAATGGAAGGGGGTGATGAGGGAAGACAGGTGTCAGAAGGGGGAGGGGAGGTGAGAAATACTTCCTTTCGCCACATTACAGATTGATGGATTCATGAAACTGTCATTTCACTTGCTGAAACGGACAAAAAAATCTGTCTCAGCTCTCTATGAAACACCTGTTGTGTCTGGCCCGTAAAATGATGCTGGGGGAATGTGTAGATAAAGGTGCAGCCTGTAGGCTCCGAGGAGGTGGAGAGAGATGGCACCTGCCGTAGCAGGTGTCTGCTCTGCGCGGAACAGGTTTTGTGTGTCTTTTATAGAGGGTGTGGAAGTCAGAAGGATCTGCAAACAGAACTAGCCAGGCAAAGCGCTGTGGCAGGTAATACTGGGCGGGGCTGTGGTGGGTGTGGACGAGCAGTGAGACTGCGTATCGGCGGGGAGGGGTGGGGTGGGGTTTTAGTTTTGTTTGCCTGCCCCCCCCCCCTCCCCTGGTGTTGAGGCGGGCAGGCGGGACAGGAATGAACGGGACATGACTTGCCTCAGTTTGGTTAGTGCACCTGCAGTAGCCGAGCAGCAGGTAGGAGACGTCGCACTCATGAGCCGAAACGGTGGCATGGGGCCCGGTCTGGCCTCTCGCAGGAAAAGCTTTGGTGACATCATCCTGGGGACGGTGCACACGCTGCGGTAAGGGGGGCCGCAAGTGATGGGGGGGGCCCAAAATGCACTCCACCACATACAGGGCTCGTATTCCTCACAAATAAATCTGAATTGATTAATTGATATTAAATTGATATGCAGGACGATGGGGTGAGCTTACATGTGCTCTGTTCTGGGCTTTATAGTGTCTGTTTCTGGTTTTAAAAACAATGCAACCCGAACTCCCGTTAGGCCTGTTACAGTTACTGGTGCCCCAAAACCATTCACTCTGCCTGAATCTCAACTAACCTACTGGATGCATGAGCTGATGGGTGCTTGGAGTGTCTGAGGTCTGGTTTTGTGGAAAATAAGGCTCTCTTTATTGTTGGGGGGACAGTTTTTTTTTTTTTTTTTTGATGCGCTTGCTGGAGTCAAAAATCATTCTGCATGGACTGAAATTAATAACCAGCATGTGTTGAGCTGCTGCTCTGTGTTGGTGTGTTTGAGGTCTTTTTTGGATGAAAATACCGAGCTGCCTACTGTTTTTTTTTTTTTTTCGCATTTTTCTGTTCTACTGTGATGGCAGAACGTTAGTAGTGGTGTTGTTTTGTAAGAATGTCCAGAAACTTGCCATCTTAAGTAGCGTAGCAACTGTGAAATACAAAATATTACTTGCGCTCTGTCCTGGTGTTCACTGCTGGTCAAAAGTTTGGACATTAGTGTTACAGTACTCTGATTCGAGTGAAATTTAAGTGGTTGAACATTGGTAAATGACCTCAAATGGCATGCGATGAGTAGTAAATAGTTGGAAGTTAAAGAATGGTAATTTGCTTCTCAGAATAGCGTTCCAAATTCTGGGAATGTCAAAGAAAATGTATTTAGTTAAATGGACAGATCAACAAATTATTTCCCTTTTCCAATGAGTGAATTTAAAATCAAGTTCATTTGAGACTTACTGGACAAAAATATCTGGGAGACACAAACCATGAGTTCAGCAGTGGCGACTGCTGCTGGTGTGGCAGGGGGCCAAACTGAATGAGAATACTTTGCAAGTATGACAACAAATGGTGGTTAGTTTGATAAATTTATGGTTTAGATCTTTTTTTGGAGAATAAAAGTTGTTCCTTAATTTTTTTAATAATCTGTTGTTTGAATAATGTGGGTGCGCCCAGCCCCAGCTTTAGACTGGCACTGTGTCTGCGTGGTCTTTGTGTCATGGACCAGATGCTGCTCAGAAGTATCTGAACATCTTTGCTAAAGGTGTTGCTTCCAGTTCTGGTGTCAGCTATCCATGCTGGTATAGGAAGTGTTCCTGTGTCGGCTATCCATCCTGGTATAGGAAGTGTTCCTGTGTCGGCTATCCATCCTGGTATAGGAAGTGTTCCTGTGTCGGCTATCCATCCTGGTATAGGAAGTGTTCCTGTGTCGGCTATCCATCCTGGTATAGGAAGTGTTCCTGTGTCGGCTATCCATCCTGGTATAGGAAGTGTTCCTCTGTCGGCTATCCATCCTGGTATAGGAAGTGTTCCTGTGTCAGCTATCCATCCTGGTATAGGAAGTGTTCCTGTGTCGGCTATCCATCCTGGTGTAGGAAGTGTTCCTGTGTCGCCTATCTATCCTGGTATAGGAAGTGTTCCTGTGTCGGCTATCCATCCTAGTATAGGAAGTGTTCCTGTGTCGGCTATCCATGCTGGTTTAGGAAGTGTTCCTATGTCGGCTATCCATGCTGGTATAGGAAGAGTTCCTGTGTCGGCTATCCATGCTGGTATAGGAAGTGTTCCTGTGTGGGCTATCCATGCTGGTTTAGGAAGTGATCCTGTGTCGGCTATCCATGCTGGTTTAGGAAGTGATCCTGTGTCGGCTATCCATGGTGGTATAGGAAGAGTTCCTGTGTCGGCTATCCATGCTGGTATAGGAAGTGATCCTGTGTGGGCTATCCATGCTGGTATAGGAAGTGTTCCTGTGTCGGCTATCCATGCTGGTTTAGGAAGTGATCCTGTGTCGGCTATCCATGCTGGTATAGGAAGAGTTCCTGTGTCGGCTATCCATGCTGGTATAGGAAGTGTTCCTGTGTGGGCTATCCATGCTGGTTTAGGAAGTGATCCTGTGTCGGCTATCCATGCTGGTATAGGAAGTGATCCTGTGTCGGCTATCCATGCTGGTTTAAGAAGTGATCCTGTGTGGGCTATCCATGCTGGTTTAGGAAGTGATCCTGTGTCGGCTATCCATGCTGGTTTAGGAAGTGATCCTGTGTGGGCTATCCATCCTGGTATAGGAAGTGTTCCTGTGTCAGCTATCCATGCTGGTTTAGGAAGTGTTCCTGTGTCAGCTATCCATGCTGGTTTAGGAAGTGTTCCTATGTCAGCTATCCATGCTGGTATAGGAAGTGTTCCTGTGTCAGCTATCCATGCTGGTTTAGGAAGTGTTCCTATGTCAGCTATCCATCCTGGTATAGGAAGTGTTCCTGTGTCAGCTATCCATGCTGGTTTAGGAAGTGTTCCTGCGTCGGCTATCCATGCTGGTATAGGAAGTGTTCCTGTGTCGGCTATCCATGCTGGTTTAGGAAGTGATCCTGTGTCGGCTATCCATGCTGGTATAGGAAGTGTTCCTGTGTGGGCTATCCATGCTGGTATAGGATGCTGAACAGTGGTCTGAGTTGTGGGGAAAAGGTTTTTGGCAAGGTTTTCGGTTAAAATAGAGTGATGGAAAGAGAGATGTTGTGATATCTTACTGGATTGTGTTGGTGGTTGATCAGCAGGTGCATTCCCTGTAGTTTAATTCATTTCTGAGGACAATGAGAGAATAATAAAGGCCTATCTTTAGTGTAGATTGGGGGGGGGTCTAATGTATGGTTACTTGGGAGCACTCGCTCGGGTGTTCGCCCGAGGGCAGCAGGGAATCTGGGATTACTCAGTACACACTGAAAGTTTGTTCTTCAGTAAACTTTGAGAGCACAGGATTGCCTGCTCTCTGTAAACAGGCTTTACCTCTCTGACATGTCCTCATAGCGGATTCTGTTCCTTTGTGGATTTGAACAGTGTGTGGATGACTCTAGGGCTGGGCTGTGTGTGTCTGTGTCTGTATGTGTGCATGCTTTTGTGTGTGTGTGTGTGTGTGTGTGTGTGTGTGTGCGCGCGTGTCCGCATGTCTGTGTGCCTGTATGTGTGTGCTCGCGTTGGCTTGCCTGTGTGTGTGTCTGTGTGCGCTTTTCTGTATTTGTGTGCCTGTGTGTGTGCGTGCGTGCGTGTGTGTGTGGGTGTGTGTGTTCGCTTGTGTTTGTTTGTGTGTGTGTGAGTGCGTGCATGCGTGTGTGAGCGTGTGCATGTGTGTGTGTGTTTGTGCTCGGCCTGTAGTGGTTTTGCGGTGTGAAGCCGCTTGTAAAGGTGCCGGAGTGCAGGTGGGGTCAGTTACTGAACTTACTGCCCCAGAGCTGTGGGTTCAATGCCTGGGTGAGGCTTTGCAGTTTCACTCTGGCAGAGTGGAACTGAATCCACAGGCGTGAGCCCAGACTGTGTTCTTCAATAGAATTAGCATTTTGCACCTTTTCATAGTTTTGTAAAGAAGCGTATAGGACTGATGTACAAGAAACAGTCTCGCTGGCTTCTTTCTGAACTTCATTTCGGCTAATAAGCTCAAGAATAAAAACTCGCAAATAATGTGTGAAATGACTTGTGAGGTCGTCTCCCCCCTCATACCATAGAGTCTGTCAGATTTCCTCTGACACAGTTTTTAAATATGACCGTTTTGTTTTTTTATTACAATTTCTGATTGTTAAACTTAAACCAGACAAATTCCTCTGCAGGCTTTTGTCATTAGATGGAATGGCTTATATTTTATTTGTTAATTTCTTTTGGTGAATTTATACTCTTCCAAAAAAGAAACTAAACACTGTTGTTAGCATCAATTTATTATACATGAAATGTTTTGACAAATGTGGAAAAGATATTGAAAAGAAAGTGTAATCAATAATTCAATATTTGTGTAGTTTCTTTTTTGGAAGAGTATATATAGTCTTCAAAGCATGATACTCATGCTGACTCCAGAGGTCTATTCCTATGTTAACCTGACGTGCGTAAGTATTGTGGAGTGTAAGGAATTTTAAACTGCTTTAATTGCGTCTGATCTGACATCTGCCAAATACCTTAAACGCAAGTGTTTAAATGTGAATAGAAATCTCGGCAGCCATCTTAAAAGTCAGTGTCTGCTCTGAAAATAAGCTGCAGACAAATCCTGATTATATTCAACTTCTAATCCATCCAGTCTCCTTTTTGCTCACACCATTTTAAAAATATTTTTTCTTTCCTGTGTGGGATTTGTCATTGGTATTTAGCTGCCTGGGTGTGTTGTGCCATTAGGAAAAGGGTGTGTTTGCATATTTCAGCCTGCTAATGGTGTGAAAGTACATCTTTGATCTGAAAACATTACAGATGCTTTTGTTTTGGCAGCACATATCATGCGGCAGATATGTGGTGTCTTGTTTGCATTTTGTGTTTATATCCTTCACAGGGCTGTTGGGTTTGACTCATGTCGGTCTGTAGCAGATGATGAGGAGATTCTAGCTGTTATTTGAAACCCTCGTCACTGCAGCTGCGGCTTTTCTCGCACGGCTTGCCTGAGACTCACTGGGGCTCAGTTTCGGCCTGGGCCGTTGTTGATGACATTGTTGGAGAAGTGAGAACGAGGTGGTCTAATCTGCTCTGAGTGGGTGGGGGAGAAAGGGCCCTTCAGTGTCAATAGTGCGTGTGTGAGTGACAGGCTGGCTTTTGTGCTGATTTTAGGGAAATGGGAACATAACAGTGAGGCAAAAGAATTTTTCAGTGAATGCGCACTGGGTTTGAGCTGATCGTGTCATCTTTGGATGTACCGCATATGACCTTTTACCTTGAAACAAGACGATGCCCACATCACCAGAAGAAGAGGCCTGAGAACAGTTCTATTCATCTCATGTCTCAGCTTGCTTCCAGTCCAGATTTAAACCTTGTAGACAATATTTGCTGTCAACATTAAATGCAAACTGGCCAGGAAAATATATTAGACTGAACCCTGCAAGACTAGAGTGGAACAATATTGGCTCTTCTTTCTTTGAAACTTGGTTTGCAAGTTCACCCACAAGGCTTTAATGTTAAATGCGAAAACCTATCCCATGCGTATTTGATGACTATTTTATCATTTTGTTCAGTTTTTTACAAATTTTCTGACCAGAGATTAGTTATTAAAGCAGCTCTGGTTGTATTGGCGGTCGTGCTCGTCCAATCAAAGCAGGGAGATGTAACATGGGCTCTGAGCTCACTCCAATACGTGCATTTTTTCGAACTCGGATGAAAACGTGGAGTCTGGCAATTTATTCTTTTCTTTTTTCTCCTGCTGAGACCCACGCCATCCCACGCACCGACTGTTTGTGTGTGTGTGTGTGTGTGTGTGTGCTCGCGTGATGGATGGAAACGGCCAGGCTGCGTGTCTAACGGAGGCGTAGGGTGTGATAAATGCAGATTGAATGGCACGATTGAAGGGGTCTGTCAGACAGACTTCGGGATGTGTGGTGTTCTGATGGGTATAGAGGGAGAGGAGAGGGGGTGAAAAGAGAGAGAGAGAGTGTGAGAGGAAGTTATCCTTTCTCACATACAGGGTGCGTTTCCTTTCACGCATAACACTTGAACGCACACACACAAACACATGCACACGCATTCACGCAAACATGCGATCACACGCTCACACATCCGCACAGTCTGATATTCAGACATGCTCAGATACATGCTCTAGCATAAACACACACGCACACACACACGGCCTTTTTCTTGCACTTAAGCAGGCACACACTTTCACACACATACTGAGCCATCACAAGGAGAATCCATTAAGCATTATAGATGGTGAGTCCTTCTTTGCCGCATTAGAAAATTAGTCCGCTCCGCAGAGACCTGCTGTCAGGGGAGGCAGTGACTTCACCTCTTATCGCTGGATTTTGTCAACATGTTTCCACGTACTATGCCTGATTAACAATCAATCAATTTTTACTTTTTTTACCAAACAATTAAGACCCAGCCTATGTGTAGCCTGCAATGGTAAAGTGGTGATAATGACAAAAGATTTATTTATGTATATACTTTGATTCGAAACTGTAAAGAACTCCTCTTAAACTTAAACTCCTCTCCCTTGGTAACTTTGTGTATCGTTTTAACCTTTTGCATATCGGGTTATGAAAGGAGGCTGAAAATAAACTCCCAACTTTTTTTCAATGGCATTGAAAAATAAGTATTGAAGGGGGAAAACATTATCGTAAACATTGACCCAGCATTGAACGCGGCATAAGAAAGGTTTTAATATTTGTTATCGGGATAGCGTTAGTTGTCTCACGAGCATTTTAAGTTTGATGTACTGAGCAATAATGTTGTGGAAACTGAAACTGGCCCACCAGTCTGCCGTCTAGTCTAAGTAAATTTGTTCATCAATCCTCTGATTGCTAAACAAGCAAAGTCATGGGGAGTTATCGTTTGTTTAACATGAGGATTCTGCCTCCCCTGACTGACCTCCGACGGCACGTCACTGTTGTTCAAGTACTGTGCTGTGCAGAAGTCTTGGGCACCCCTGATTTAAAAAAAAAATTTTTTTTATTTAACCTTGATTTTGAATGTTGATTTTTGTTTTCCATATTAGAAATGCTGAAGATAAATGGCACATTTGAAGCATCAAACGTTGATTTGAAGAAAAAATCGATCAGAAGAGCTTAGTATTTCTCGCAATACAATTGATACAAACATTTAGCCATGACAGAGCGCTGATCTCGACTTCATTGAGGCTGTGTGGGAATGCCTGAGGAGACAGACGCGAGTGAGACTGTGAACCTGCAGAGGAACTGTGGCGTATTCTCCAATATGCTCAAAACAACCAAAAAGCCAATAATTTTATAAAAGTACAAAACTGAAGGACACTGTCCAAAGTAGTCACCCTGAAAATTAATTTAATTTTTAACAATTCACAGCACTTATGGTACATTTTTCAATATTTAGAAACTTTTACTTTAATGATTTTTGGAGGCATCTTTGCCTCACAGAATTGTGTTAAATGTGCCAATAACAACAGGAGACATTTCTGATGAGGTTTGGGAGGAAGGGCTGGGCAGAATTCACTCATCCTCAGTTAATGCCGGGGTACAGCTTACATAGTTTAAGGGGGCACATAGACCGCACTAATCAAAAACTAAACTGAATAAAATCTTTCCCTCCGTTTCTCCTCTATGTGATCGCTGTATGTCCTCTAAGGGTAGTCTATCTCACATGTTTTGGTTCTGTCCCAACCTAGGTAAATACTGGACAGACCTTGTCAGTTGGTACACCAAGGTTCATCAGAGGGAAATTACCCCTGACAGCCTTTTATCTCTATTTGGTTGCTCGGAGACAAGTCTTGAACTTCCCTATAATGAGCAGTAGGCACTTATGTTTGGAATGGCGGTGGCCAAAAGAATTATTTTGAAAGAATGGAAGTCCACTTCATCACCATGTTTTAAAAGACGGCTCATTGAGATGCTCTCTTCTTTGCGACTTGAGAGACTCAGGTATAATAGGTTTAACTCCTTAAAGAAGTTTGACAAGATTTGGGGCCCTTTTTTGGAGTGTTTTAATAGCACATGAGGTAGCTTCTCTAATTTGTCCCCTCTATTTGATTTGATTGATTCTGAGAGTTTGTCCCTATTGTTAATGTCTGACATGGTGTGTGTCTCCGTGTTGATGTTTTGTTGATGTGTGTAAATGTTGAAAAACTTTGAAAGTAAAACATTTTTTTAAGTGCCAATAACTTTTGCACAGTACTGTTTATGCAGTTGGTGTATGTCTGCTGATCTAGGTGCATGAACTGTGATGTTATGTGCTGTGCTGTAATAACATGTAATGCTCTTAAGCGTAGATCTGACTCCTGCTGGGCTCAGTGGAATTAAATGGGCCTTGTTTAATGCTCTCGACTTCAGTGTGCTATTGACTCACATGCATAACAGCAAATAATGTCTCTAAGGGGACTCATTGTGAATAAGAAGACATATATTAGAATAATAGTACAGTTTTGGATTAAAAACCCAAAAGGCAGGCTGGAAAACTATTGATTTAAGCAGTTTTCGTCCTTCCGTTGCTGCATACATCCAGTCTTTGGCGCTGGACTTCTGCAATCTCAGACAGGCTTTTTTATAATATGCAGCCTTTATCCTTGGGTCTATAATCCTGCGCCTGACTAAATTGTATCTTGCGATGATCATTATAAACAAATCATTGACCAGAGCAATTACAGGCCTAAAGATAGGCAATAGTCATAATCACTTTTTGATTGCATTTTGGTTGCATTTGATTGGCTGCCTATCAGGTTGTATTGCTCTCTGTTCCCCAAAGCATGCTGGGATAGGCACCAGCACCTACCCGCCAACCTGGTAAGGAACAAACGGGTTAGATGGTTGATGTAGAGATGCGGACTGGAGAAGAGGGGGTAATGTCTGTTGGATTCTGTTTAAAGAGGAGATGTGTCGGAGGTTGTCACCTGTCACTGTGCAGTCTAAATTATCTATGAGTGTTAAGAGGCTGCCATGCAGTTATTACAGAGGAGCAGTGTCACAATCAGTGCTTCATTACTGTCCAACACCTTAATTCACCATCAATTTTCATATCTGATGGGCTGACAGCCTAAATTACACATTTATTAATGGGAGAGCTGTCAATAAGTGCTGTGTTTGCGCTAGCGTTGTATTGTTGCTGCGAGCAATGATGGCTGGACCCCACTGCGACTGTTGTTACTGAAAGATTGTTTTATTTCTTTAAATCAATCTTTAGATGCAGTTAAAATTTATTCATGAGCTTTCATTTTTTTGGGGGGGTCCTGATGTCCAAAATTTTTTGATACTGCGCCATAACAGTTATTATTTTCTGACATTTGAAGTTGTGGATTTAGATAATATAACATGTCAGTTTTTTTTGCATATAGCCTATTTAGCGCAAATGATGAGAACCTGTATGCGCTGGGCAAAAAAGTTTCAGGAAAAGCTTATGAAGTAGCATTACTCTTACACATACAACAGGTTAATTTGAGGAAATAATTTTCCCAAACAAACTCCGCATTCACCAGGGCTCCCAAGACCGTGTCAGTGCTACTGCCATAGAGATGGGTTATATTTGCCCTCATCTGTATATGAGCTTCAGCCAGACCCAATGCATATTAATTCCCGGCAGTTGGTTACTGTCAAACAGAGGTGGGCTTGGCCACTAATGAACACAACCTGTTGCACTGTTGTTTTTGAGTGATATTAAACTTTATCGCACATTTTTATTCTTTATCTGATAAAGGCCCGTCATCTGGACCATAGTGAAGGGCTGATCTGTGAACAAACTGTGTTGTTTCGTTGGCGTCACTTTGCTGCGGTGTAGGTTCCGACTGTTATGTCTCATCAATCTGCTCTTTCTGAATTTTCATCGCGGGATCCAGGCCGCAGCTCAGTCTGAGCAAGGTTTAGGCGTTACCATGGCAGCGGGCGGGTGATTGGCAGGTGTCTAATCAGAGGTTGTATCTGTTATGCACAGGAAGCAGGATGGACGGATCCCCCGCCTAGCTGAGCAGCTGGACCCCTCGCTGTACCCCCTCTCCGGCCCCCACATCTACCCGCCACATAAGGTGAGACCCGCACTACCCGACACCCACCTCGTTTGTCCTCCATACCCATCTCTACAGCTTTGCCCAACTTCTCCTTCATATCTCCATCTCTCTCTCTTTCATATCTCCATCTCTTTCATGGCTCCTCTCTTTAGACTTTATTGTCCCAGGGGGAAATTCTTTTTCACAGCGCTGCCTTTGCCAGACAGCAGTACAGACAACAGTAACAAACATGAACGAATGACAACAGCACACACAGACCACGTTAGTGGCGCCTACTGTTTACGGCGGCTATGACCGCAGGTATGAGGCTTCTCCCAAAGCGTGGTCTGTCACAGCTTAGTGATCTGTACCAGTGGCCGCAGCGGGGCATTACGGTGAGGAGGTGATTGAGCGGGTGAGTGATGTCCTGAGCTATTGAGAGTGCTGTTCGTGTTATGGATTTGTTATCTAAGTCAGTGAGGTTGGGTGTGGGGGGAGCGGTTATCCCAGCAGCAGTGTTGGTGATGCGTGTGAGTTTTGACCGGTTAGTGACGGAAAGCGTGTTGAAGAGACAGGGGGAACGGTACAGTAGAATGGGTTGAGCGATACTCTGGTACGACAGGAGGCGGTGGTGAGGGGGCAACATAAAGTCCTTTGAGTCCTCTATCCATCCTTCCTCACCCCTCACCTCTCCATCCCCCCATTTCACTGTCATATCTCCCTCTCCTCCTCTCTTATTTCTGATCTCTATCTGTCTTTGTCTCTTCCATCCTCCAAAACACTTTTTCACATCCCCATTTCTTTTTTCCTTCTCCTTCTGCCTCTATCTTTCCATCTATCAATCATTCATTTACATCTTCTTGGTTTTCCCCCCTCCATCCATTGCATTTCTCCTCCCATCCCTGTCTCTTCTTCCTACATCCCCCTCTCCTCTCTGTTATCCATGAATCTCTATCCCTCTTTCCCTTCTCCCCATTTTTCCATCTCTTCACTTCTAGCTTTTCTCTCTCTTCTCTTTCTCTCGTTTGGTCGTCTGATTGGACCAGTCCCGAGTGACGGACTCCTCTGTGGTCAGCCCTGGATCTTTAAACACTCCTCCCCTCGGGGGTTTTTAGCTCTTTAGTGAAGCTTTTTGTGGTCTTAACAACAAATTATTGGTGAAGAAATTAGCAGGGATTAAACAAATGCACCTCTGAGACCTTCTGTGGCACCGTTAGCGCATTAACCTCTGCTGCAGTGGGCTGTTTGGGTCGGGGAAACCTGGAAACAGCCTCACTGTCGATCTGTGTTGCTTCACTGTTAAAATGAACACATTGGAGTACAGGAGGATGTTGCACAAAGGCTTGCCTCCCAGAAATGAAAAGTTCTTTTCAAAAGGGTATCGGTCAGATGTTATTTTTCAACTCTTACTATTTGCGAAAGGAAAATTATCCACGAGGCTTAAACATTGAAAGAAATTAAAGAGAAAGCCACAGCAAGTTACTTTTATTCGTTATTCATTATTATTCATTTTTGCTAATTTCCTAATCATTGATTTGTTGTTCAGACCATTAAAAGCTTGCACAGGAGTGTATTTTCATCTGCATGAATATATATGAATATACTGTACTGAGATGGGAAAAGTCTTTCTGCCCTTTTTATATGACCACCGTGTTCATTCCTGGCCACTAATCCTGCTGCCGGTGTGCTCTTAGGTAACCTGCCAGATTAAAGATTTTTCAAAGCAAACAAATATAAATAGATGCTTGTGAAAAACCCTTGATAAAAATAATTGCTATTTCTTTGATGTGAGGGCCCACCCATTTTGTGGCTCAGTTCTCTGAAAGAAATGGAAAAAGTTCAGTAGAATGTTAGAGCCGCAGTGCAGCTAGTTTGTGAGAAAGGGATCACATGACCCATGTGTTTACTGTGTGTAGTTCCTGTGTGCGCACACCTTCACTCCCCCTTCAACTTCAGTACGGTGGTCCTTTGTGCCCTCTTTTAACCCAGAGGGTCATACAAACTTAAAAATACACAGTACAGAACAGTAACAAAGCTGAAATGATTGTGCAGCTTAAATCAGGAAATTAATCAACATTTGTGCAATTTGTAACCAGCGTGCAAATAACTTGAATGAGTGCCTTTACCTACTAATGCAGCTTGTTTCTTAAGTTTGCTGGAAATGTAGAATAAAGTAGTACCATCTTTTGTGTTTTTATCTTTTGCATAGGTGGGCCCTAGCTAGAGCTAAGTATATTCCAGGGCACTGAGGTAAATCTAGCCCTGCTTGTGACTTGCAAATATGTTTAAATCCATTGTTCTTTTTTTTCCATGCATGCGTTTTCAATACATGCGTTTCGCGTGTATTCGCGTCTTTGCATTGACTTTGAATGTAGTCTACTGTAGTGCGAAAAATTTGTTTCGCGTCCGGTGTGAAAGCAGCTTAACTCTGGCAGAGCTCATTGTATTTCTTTTCTCAGTAGACGTGCTGTATTTGAGTGCAGCGAGGCTTCAGAGCATTAAAGTAGTTTTTAAGCAGGTTACACACGCCTCCGCAGTCAGCTGTGCAGAACCCGCTGAGTGCGTCCTTGTGGTTTCACTTGGGCTCCCGGGCGGTTATTTCCCCATGCAAACATCATTCTTTTTGAAAGAGCTGTAAAGTGGTTTGTTTGAGAGATAAGTGCGCTTATCGCCCAGTGTTTTACCCGCTTAGGAAAACAGTGCATTGTGTGTAAGTACTACTGAGGATAAGTGCTCAGAAGACTGCTGTGCTTTGATGCACTCCTGCAGAATGACGTGAGCACAGTTGCTTATAAAAGTGCACGCACGCGCACGCATACTCACACAGACACACGAATATGAACACCGACCTCAGGTTGTCCAAACACACACCGGTCAAACGCATGCACACAAACATGCGCATACATGCAGTTGCGCCAAAAATTTGTGCAATTTATTTGTCCAATGCTGAAACTGGGGTGAACGAATACAAAATTCACAAGGAAGTTCAAATTTTTACCCTTATAATTATATTTTAGTATTATTATCAACCTGTTGAGCATAGTAAATGAGAAATAATTTTTAATAAAAAGCTAGTTGCGCAGAACCATTAAGTATTTGTGTGCTTGTCTGTTTTAAAAATAAAGCTCAAATATAGGAGCAGTTTGCATGTCCTCAGTTTACTCATTGACAGATTATTCTTGTAGTCAGTGATGCGAGGCCACCTGTGCAGTCTTTGTCATAAACACTCTCTGGATTTATGAGCAGACACACTCAATTTGGTGAACAGCTTGCAATTATGAGTAAAACAAAAAAAGACGCCAGTGGCTGTCAGTGAAAATATGATTAAAATGCCACAAAAAATAATTTTGTGCCAGAAAAAGTGGATTACAATTGCTTGTAAGCAGTTATGAGAAAGCCATAACTTTCTCATCTGGGGGTGTAGGTTTAACAAGGGGGGTTGGACAGCTATATTTCATCCAAAGCATATTGGATTCTGTAATCCTGAAAGCATCTAGTATAAACATAATATTCCATCAGCAAAGACCATCATGGGACAAAAGTACATATTCCAACATGACTGCGGATCAAAGCATACATCAAAACACATAAGGCCTTTCTGGAGAAGAAGATCAAAGTCCTTAAATGATCTTCACAAAGATTTTCACCTTTACCGTGTGACATCCATTCCTGAGCTCAGATGTTTGAACAGTCATTGAAGAAATCCTGAACGCTAACTGTGAATACTTCCCGAAACCGATTTCTGAAAGGCGAAAGGCATTCCGGGCCAGGCCGCGTGATATTCACCTGTGGTGTCTGTTTGTGTTGTTCTCCAACGATAAAAGCGCTCATTGTTTTCAGGGATGTCTGCTCTGTCAGGAAGGTTTTCTCTAGGTGTTTTGGTGAATAGAACGGCTGTGTTTTGCGATGGCTTCAACTTGCTTTTGGTCAGATCGGTCTCGCTGGGTGAGTTCAGACCTCTCTATGTCCTGATATGGTGTGATTCAAAGGCCCTGACATCCAAGGGCATGTAGCGCCGTGGTAAACAGCGCACAATATTCTCGACTGTTATGGTACAATAGCTCTGACATCCAAAGCTATGCAGGAGCGTGGCGTAGTCTCTCCATCCTCTGAGGTGGTGTGGTACAAAAGCTCTGACCGCCAAAGGTGAGGGTTTGTAGCCCCTCAATTGATTTTGCGAGTCTGTACCCATACAGCGTCTTCGTCTGTTTCCCCTATGTGGAATGCTTATGCTTTTGAACAGTCCGTCTGACCATTTACCATCCCACCTTCCCGGGGGAAATTAAGCTGGTTTCTGCATCACACCATTGATCTGATGCAGCTCGTACTGATAAAGTACATGACCTGAGTGTCCGTCTGCTGGGGTAATGACAGGACCTGGGGAAGGACCAGACATTGCCCTTCGAAAGTTTGGAGTCGGTCTTAAAATTTTTGTTGTTTTAGGCTGGGATGAAACCTGGCTTGAGGTGGTGTCTGTGGGTCACAGACTTCAGAAAGTCAATGAAGACTCAGTGAAAAGGAAACCAGTTGAACAAACAAATCTTTCGGTGGAATATTTGAAGCGGAGGGAGCCTATTCTATCAACTTTTCCAAACTTTGGTCGATTTTGAGGGGATCAATTATTGACATATGTGTTTAGCAGGAACCACACCTGCTGATACACAAAGGTGTTACGTTAAACGCAAAACTATTTGTGCCAGGAAGTGAAAGCAAATTGTTTTCAGCATGAAAATGCTGAAATATTTTTGTGGAATATGTACGTAATATGTTTTCATTTGGTCAATCAAAATTGACATGGCTGAGGAAAAAAGTTAATTTTGACTTCCGCTTGTCTAAATCAATTGGATTTGCAAACAAGGAAATGTGTAATGACTTTACCCAAGAATGTTAAACCGCAGAAAGTGTGATCTGTCCCCAGACTGCCTTCGGTGGGCGTCGTGCAGCCCAGGACTGTGTGGGTGAGGAGCTGATGCCAGATGGTCACAACAGGGCTCATTTATTCATTGGCTCGTGAAAAAAAAAATGCCTTTGAGGGCTCCGTTTCAATAAAAAGCCCCGAGAACAGTCTTTCACAGAGAAAAATTATAAATCTCACCTCACACTTTTCTTCAAAACATCTGGGTCAAATAACTGCAGAAAATGCAACATTTCTTACTGGATTGTTCTGAAAGTGCAATGGCTTGATGCGATCGAGCTGCAGTGTTGGTGTAAGGTGTAATAATGTCATGGAATGTCAATGCTGAATTAATGGAAGGGTAATGCTGTGATGCATTTGGAATTGTGGATGCGGCTGTTTAAACGTGTTAACGTCTTGAACAGGCTAAATATTTATGAAAATTGATATTCAAATAAGAAAATAAATCATTTTATAGGGTATTTTTCAATTTTAGTATAATTCTTACTTTCATTGCCAGAAGAAACTAAAACTATGATGCCATTCACTGAGGCTGTGCTACAGTACAGCTGTTTTTGTCCTTGGCCCAAATAACAAGCTGTCTTCATATTGCATGGTTTGGTTGCACTATTTGCTCATTGTGTAAAGATGACATGAAATATGGGTCTACATTGTGTATTTTGAGCATATGAAATTTAGGCCTGTTCTGTTTATAGCAGAATGTATGCATTTCAGTTGTATATTTTCTCTTCAGAAAATGGTTTATTATTATTATTATTATTATTATTATTATTATTATTGCCTATTTCTGTCTAATGCCCAAACGGGGAGACAAGACCTTTTTCTCTCGTTAGAGAAATACATATCTTGTAACAGTAATACACATAAGTATATGGTATGCATAATCATTGACCTACATTTCTTGTTTTATTATTGGATAACTGGGATTTTTTTAATTTTGATTGAAGGACTATTTTTCCCCATGTGGATGACGTCATCCTTCAGCCTGGGTTCATCGGCCTGTTGGTTATTAATTATCATCAAGTGCCAGAATCAGCAGTCTCTCTCAGAATAGGGTTGCACTGTATATGTTGCATATACTGTAAATGTAATATTATAACCTACAATTTTTTGAGGCATTGTTAGTACTTTTACTTGATATCAACACATTGTGTGTTGCATTAGTGTGTTTCCGTGTGTGTGCGGTTTCCGTGTGTGTGTTGATGTAAATGTATTTCCATTTGTGTGTGTGCGTGTTGCGTTAGTGTGTTTCTGTGTGTGTCTGTGTGTGTATGTGTGTGTGTGTGTGTGTGTGCGTGTTGCGTTTGTGTGTTTCCGTGTGTGTGCGTGTATGTGTGTGTGTGTTGCGTTAGTGTGTTTCCGTGTGTGTGTTGATGTAAATGTGTTTCCGTGTGTGTGTGTGTTGCGTTAGTGTGTTTCTGTGTGTGTCTGTGTGTGTGTGTGTGTGTGCATGTGTTGCGTTAGTGTGTTTTCGTGTGTGTGCTGATGTAAGTGTGAGCATAAATGTTTCAGACAGTGCCCAGAGTCTGGGAATATAATACTGTGGTGTAATAGAACTGCAATACTGTCATGTAACTGAAGGCTTATTCTGAGGCAGTGAAAGTGTCTTGCTCTGATGGACCTGTAATGCTGATGTAATGGTAGTTTAATGCTGTGATGTAAGTGTAATACTGTGATTTACCTCATAAATGATTAAAAATTGGTGTAATACAGCCATGTCATGCAGGTTTGATTTTTTTCCACTAGTGTAATACAATTTTCTCGCATCACGATTGATTCTATTCATTAGCAAACTTAAAACAATATCCTCACAACAGTAGTGCTACCAGTCCTGCTGGTAATCATTAGCCATCACTAGTGTTCACTTCAAGTCAGCGGTCAATTCAAGTCAACAGGTTGAATAATTTGCTTGATAGCATGCTTATGTTTTTGGCCATTATAAGTTACACGTGTAACTTTTACAGTTGGAACTTGAATTTATTACTTTAATAGCGAAAAATGTTTGCATGCTAGCTAGCAAATTATTCAACCCATTGACTTGAATAGACTGCTAACTAGAAGGTAACTCTTTTGTCTGTTTAACAAATAATTTGAGGCCGACATTTATGGGTTAAATATTATCGCAAATTTGTGAGCCAGAAATATCAAAATCATGAAATGAGAGCATTATTATCTTGGGCTCTCTCATTAGAGATCCTGTATGTCATGGAAGTGTAATTCGATGATGGAATTGAAGAGTGCTGCTAGTGTCAACCTACGGCTGTTGTGATGGAAGTGCAGTGTTGTGATGTTATGGAGGTGTAATGTTCTGATGGTTGTTCTATCCTTTACAGGGTGGCAAAATGGACTTTGACAGAAGTACCGTTCCACCACCTCTCAAAGTATGTGCCAAATAAGAGCCAGTTCAACAGTAAAGATGTGTGCACTATATGATGTTATCACTTTTTTTTATTATTTTTATAATGATCTTTGTTACATAACATGCATAATGTAATGTCTGCGATGTTGGTGATTC